>JASDQU010100203.1:67187-84627 GCA_032191745.1 Picea mariana | reverse complement strand
TCCTTACGCGACCTCGTGTTTAGCCCCTGTGTTAGAGGGGGGTCCTGAATAACTTTCTGTAACCGGACTTCTACACTTCCTAATGACAGACTCCAATGTTTGGTTTAGGTGGCCTTGGAGAATTTACTCTCCAACCTATTCCAAGGCCCTATCCTGAGCTAATGTGTCCACCCTACAAACAAAAAAGTCTACTTGATTTTATTAAGCGTTGCTTTTAGTCGGCTTTTTGAATCTCAAGGTGCGGAAGTGAAACTGATGGTGTGTAAAACAGACTCAAAGCAAAATGCACAGAAATGCTGAAAACAAACTTTTTCTAAAATGCAAAACCAACAACTTTTCAATGAAAAGACTTCTTTTCTTTTTCAGATTTACTAAGATTTTATGCAGTAAATGAAGAGAAATTTCACTCAGATCTGCGAGCTACTTATACTAGACATGCACTGAAAAAACTTATGCAAAAGACTTCTTTCCTAGCTACTGCTGCAACAACTCAATCCTCAATCCAAGAAGAAAAATGAAGCAAAAGATTGTTTTTTATTTCGTTGTAAAATCACACAACAAGGAAAAATGATGACAAGTTCAAAACCAAGAGAAATAAAAAGAAAAACTCTGGCTTAAAGCGCAGATCGCAAACAGAATCAGAGCATGAAAATGCAACCAAGCAATCTCAACAACACCAATTCCCACACTTGCCTAAAAACCATGAAATAAATGTCTTTCTATCAAAAAATCAAATAACAAGTACAAGCTAAGGGGGAAATGCCCTAACCTGCTGACTATGCAGCCCAAGACTCTAAACCTCTGAGAGGAGCTCTTCTCACCACAGAAGGGAATGACTGCCCCACCCAAGCTAAAAAGCTTCCTAACAGACCCACGACTGTCACCAAGACAGCACGCGTGTACCCGCGTGTTGTTCCACTACAGAGCGCGGGTATCCGTGGACTAAACCTAATCAGGCCGCGGGTATGTCTAAAAACTAAGATAAAATCACACACAGACAATCTAGTCCTGAAAAAGGCTTCTGGTACTGACAACCAGAGTCTCTGACAGGCTGAGATGCTATCACTCTAACAAAAAAAATAAAAGAAAATTTGCAAACAAGAAAACAAATGCAAAGAACGACCGACACTATCACCAAGATATGACTGCACAGGAAAGCAGGGCATTCAATCTTCGTTCTCTAGCGCCGGAGAGCCGGGGAGAGAGAATGTCAGATAGGCTTCTGGTCGACTGCTGAGGCAGAAACTATCTCAGTAATATTAAATCCTATTGCCGACACTTGCAAAACAGACTGAGAACAAGACAATAAACCAACAGAACCCAGACAGGATCCAGAAAGCCCCCTGAGAAGATAAACCTCTGACAGGGAAGAGGAGACTGCCTCTCTAGCTTCCTGAAAACTACACGCTACTGAAACCACTATAGCCCGCGGATACCCGCGTGCTATAGACATTTAGGGTGCGGGTTACCCGCGTGCAGGCCTTCTGCAGGCCGCGGGTACCTCTGTGTGTCCCGAAAAGAAAATGTCGAGCGTCAGTCTAAGAGAACTGGTATTGATAACCAGGCTCTCTGCTAGCTTTCGACTAACAGAAAACAAAAATAAGCAAAGAAACAGAAAATTAATTCTTTGAACTACCAAAAAGATTGTTCACCAAACCAGGAGACCCTAAGAGTAAAACAATCCCCAGTGGAGTCGCCAATTCTGTTGTGGGGTATTCTACCCTACGGACTAATAAGCTAGGGCTCTAAACTTATACGCAGATCATGACCCTTAAGATTTAACTTTTAACCTTCTACCCAAAATCTCAATCCCTTTTCTCAGGCAAACACGGGAAGAATTAACCAACCTTTTTCCGACGGTTGAAGTAGATCCTCCGTTGAGTCGTTATCTCCTTGCTGCTGCTGCTCCTTCCACAAAGCTTCCTGCAATCAAGACAATACTATGCATGCATGCTACTGATCTACTAGGGGGTTAGAGATAAAAACATGAACCAAATAACATAGATGAGACTCATGTATTCGGGACGGGAAAAGTATCTTTTTCATTAACTTCAATAGGAACCAACTTACAATGATTTTCGAGACCAGTCACCGTTCCACGATCCTGATCCTGGGCTCTTCCTCTTCTTTTTGTCCTCCAACTGCTGCTTCTTGAGTTTCTCCTAAAGCTTGAGGCAAGGCTAAAGGGTTGGGATAAAACTGGCTTGGCAATTTGGCAGAGTTTCTTTGCTATGATTTTCCTTTTTTGAATAGTACCCCTACCCTTCCTTTTATAGGCTAGAAGGAGCTAGGGTTTTTGGCGAACTCTCGGCCATGCATGGCTCGGAGTTCCAGTTAACTGACAAAAATCCTCGTGTCCCGGCGGAAACTTTCCTGATTTTTTGCTTTGTTAGGTACCCGCGGGCTGTTTTGGGTTAGCCCGCGGATGCCCGCGTGCAGTATAAGGACAGCAAGCGGTTGCCCGCGCCCAGTGAAAGGTTAGAGCGTGGGTTCCTTGATTTAAGTAGTTTTTTGAGGAATTGCTCAGCATGGCTTTGGCTTAGGAAGAGGCATGAGTAGGCCTGATGCCAGGTAAGCAGGGATAGTGCAATTTAGGGTTATAACAGCGTGTTGGCTTTTGTAACCAGAATTCATTGATATTGTTTATGATGTGTGGCCAGATCCTTATTTCTAGCATGGCATGGGTATACAACAACGCTTCATATCAAAAATGAAATTATTAAAAATTTATATCAAAAGATGGGTGGTGATGCACAAAAATCGCACCCTTTAGAATCTACAAGAGTTGGAACACAAGCTATTTGTCCTACACCATTTCGACCTATCGACTGGGCAAGCATGGAACAAACTTCAACTGTGTAAACAACTAGAAGCAAACATAAACAAGATTTTGCTCGCAGATGAGGCACTCTGGAGACAAAGAAGCCGAGCAAATTGGATCAAATGTGGCAATCACAATACAAATTTTTTTCATTCTTTCGCTACCTCCTCCAGGAATAAAAAACACATTTCGGATATCATAGATGATTCAAGCATAAAGCACAGTGAACAAAAATATATAAAAACAAAATCCATCACTTATTATAAAAAAAATTATGAGGCTAGAACACAGGTACATCTTCAAACCCAAGTTGAAGTGGCTCAACACTATCCTCGCTCTGTTACAGCTTAGGACAACACACTTTTGGATATGCCTTGCACAATACAAGAGGTTCAGGATGCTCTCAAAACCTTCTGAAAGGATAAAAGCCCAGGCCCGGATAGCTGGACCGTTGAGTTTTACCTTCATTTTTTGATCTGGTGGGGCCAGAGTTATTGGAATTAGCGGAAGACTCCAGGCTGCATGGTAGGATCTATGGGGCTCTCAACTCCACTTTCTTGACTCTTATTCCAAAAGCAAATCATCCAACCACTTTTGGTGATTACAGGTCGATAGCTCTTTGTAATATTGCTTACAAGCTGATGTCTAAAATCATTGCCAACCGAATCAAACCCATCCTCTCATGCCTCTTGTCCAGAGAACAACTAGGATTTTTAAAGGGCCAACAAATTCTTGATGCCATTGGCACTGCTCAAGAATGTTTGCACAACATCCATCACAAAAAATCTCGTGCCCTTATCCTAAAGCGAGACCTTAAAAAAGCATTCAATTGCATTGATTGGGATTATCTTAGACTTATTTTAACACAGCTGGGGTTCAACCACTCCATGACAGGTTGGATTATGAGTTGTGTCACAAGTGCTTCTTTCGCTGTGTTGATCAATGGCGAACCATCTACCTTCTTCCATAGTGGAAGAGGTTTGTGTCAGGGTTGTCCTCTATCCCCGCTTCTTTTCATCTTGTCTATGGAAGGTCTTAGTCTCCTTCTTAGAAAAATCCAAGAAGAAGGCAAAATCATCGGGATCAAAATCTACAGGTTGGTCAAAATCATTCATCTCCTCTTCGCTGATGATGTCCTTATAATGACAAATGACAGTCCGCTTGAATGGAAAGAAATTGATGGACTCTTAAGAATTTTCTGTTGTACTACTAGCCTTCATATTAATTGGACTAAGTCGATGTTCCATTATGCTAATATTCTTGATCAGGACTTAGAACCTCTTTTGGCCATTTTCCCTCACAATCTCTTGCATCTTTCATATGGTATTCATTACCTTGGCTATTTCATTAAAGCAGAACAACACAAGGCATCAGATTGGGACTGGTTGCTATCAAAGATGGGGAAAAAAAATAAACAACTGGTGCAACAGATGGCTAACTATTGGAGGCAGATACACCCTTATCAAGGCCACCCTTGAAGGACAACCGGTGTACTGGATGGCATTAGCTGCCATTCCCCCACCGATCTTGGATAAACTCAGAAAAATGACTTATAACTTTCTCTGGTCTGGCAGTAAGGAAAAACGCAATTTGCATCTTTGTAATCGGGAGGATTTAGCTAAGCCAAAAAACAAGGGGGGTTGGGGCATTAGAAATATTTTCAATTTCAATCATACACTGGCAACCAACTCTCTCTAGTGTGCATTAACCTCTTCTGGCGTCTGGAGTTTGGTTATCAAAGACAAATATTTATCTTCCACTTAAGTTGCAACTTGGCTCTTTTCAGCTCCTATACTCCCCAAGGCAGTGTCTCAGACATGGAGGAATCTAAAGAAAGCTGCACATTGGATTAGATCTTGGATCCGCTGGAAGCCTGGCTCCAACCACTCCATCAAACTTGGCATGGATTGCATTCTTGGCATCGACTCATCCTCATACTTGTCGCCATCTCTCATCACTCACTTACATTCCAAAACTATTCACTTTTTATTTCAAGCATCGAATCACAATGAATTGGGGAACTCGACCCCTAGCTAGAAAACGAGTGATGCTCTAGAGCTTCCATGCGATTTAGATGTGGAGTGGGACCGATTCTGTTAGTCTCTTTACAGATCTGGCATTTACCTGCACAACGAAGAGGACTAGCTCCTGTGGGCTAGTGGGGACAACTCTGGTCGCATATCAGTCAGAAGTTTATACTCTACAATCACCAACTCAGCATGTATTCCCAACATAACAGGTTGGCGCAAGCAACTCTGGTAGTGGAAGATTCCATTAAAGATAAAATTATTCATTTGGCTCGCTGATAGAAATAAAATCTCTACATGGGACGTTTTACTAAAGAAAGGCTGGAACGGACCCAATATCTGTCAGCTTTGTTTTTTAAGGCAGAAGAATTTGTATCACACTTATTTATTCACTTCCTATTTGCGCGACAGGTCTAGAACAAAATTTCACTTGACCACCACCTTACATCTGTCTGGCAGGGGTTATCTATCTCAGATTGTTTTGACAATTGGATTTCCAGTGAGCTTTCTTCCAAATGTTTACCAACCTTGGTAATCTGGCACATTTGGTTGGCACGAAACAATCTGATCTTTGATAATATTTCTTCATCCATCAATTATGTTGCTTATAGAGCTCTTGGACAACATCATAACTGGGAAGAAATCTATCCATCCAAAGTGAAATCTAAAATATTAATCAATCCCTTCATTGCTGAAAATTTATCTACAGGGTGGTTCGATGGTGCAACCCAACACAATGGTGCTCTGAGTGGTGCTGGGGTCTGATTAGATTGATAGAAAACTTTCTACACAAATGGACTTTCAGCTGTGGCCCGAGCACCAACACAAGTTGAACCGTTGGGTGCCTGGGCAACACTTCACTTGGCCATGAGGCTAAATATTGAACATCTTCATTTGATCAAAGACTCAAAAGTTATCATAGATTGGCTGAATCAAAGTGGCAAACTTCATTCGATCACCCTCTTGGCTTGGATGGACCGAATCAAAATACTTCAATGCTACTACAAGAAGCTCATCTTCAGTCACACGTCTCGTGAATTCAATATGGAAGTTGACCAATTATCTAAAACAACACTTCAATTACAAGTAGGATTGATCAACTACACCCACTGGCTAGATAGACATGAGGGTCCCATGCACACTATCAAATTATTCTAAGTCCCGAGTATATGTCGTCATCATCAGTTTTCTTTCTTTCTCATTTCTTGGCACCTATTAGGCAGAAATCTTGATATCTCTCCTTTTAGTTTGGCAGTTCCTCTTACTTTTTCCACAGGGTAACCTCAACTCCCCTTCGAATTAGAATATCCAATTGAAGGAGATTGACTCTCCTTACCTGCTGACCTGACCTGTCACAATTATGTGAATGTATCCGTATATGAGAACATATTATATTTATTTAATATAATTGAGCAATTTTTTCTTTTGGAAAAAATGTAATATCAAAATTTCAAAATTACTTGTAATTAATTAATAAGGTAAAGGTATTTATATGAAAAAATCATCAGCTTTAAACTTGATTACATTTGAATTTGACTAGATCCAAACGATATTCTAGAAATTACCCATAATCAGTGGGTAAGTCATTACAGGGAATTGGGGGATGATTGTGTTTACAATATTTTATAGAAAATCCTCGAACCAAACAAGATAGTGTAACGAGTTGGGAAGTCGTTCACGACGCCGCGTGGGAGTCACTCATTGCATGTTCTGCGTTACCTTCCTTGAGACGTTTCCTTTTTCTTTCTTTCTTCTCCTTCGTCCGCCCACTGAAAGCACGGAGGATCTGTAAATCATGGAGAACGATAAGGGAGTCGGCGCAAGCACAGGCAATGATAATGATAATATTTCTTTGATAAATAAATTGAAGAAGGGTGCGCTGGATGCAGCGACCACCATACGGCTGATCGCACAGTATACCACAATTTTCATTACTTCTCAGGTGATGATCTTGGCAATTAATTCTTTGGCCATTTATTTATTTCATTTTATCTCCACTGATTTTGGATGAATCACAGGTGAAGAAATTGGGAGCTAAAGACGAGAAGGAAATGATGGAAGCAGATCTTCAAGAGGAAAGAATGCAAGCAGATGCAACCGATGCAGCAGAAGCAGAGAGGAAGAAGCATGAGCAGGAAGCTCTCGGCTTCCGGAATTCATGAATGTAATAATTTGGGTCATTGTTTTCTTTATTTCGATGATGTTCTGTTTTCTGTATTGAAATTTTCTATGTGACTTGGTTTTTTTTCAGAACAGCTTAGGTTTGTCTTGTGTATTCTCATTGTTCGCTACATTTTGTTTGGGTTTCTCCCAATAAAGACCTGTAATATGTTAATTCCAGTTTCAGTGTATTTATATATAAGCACCTATTTGTTATAATCTTCTGTATATGCTAAGGAATAGTGCAGTTTCTTGATAGGCAAACTGGTCAATACATATAGTAATTTTCCTTTGGTGTACATATATTATACTTAATATCAAAATCATGCATAACTTGTAGATTAATAGAAGCACAATCGCCACACTGTATTTTTTCCTGGATCCATTCTCTGCACTGATAAATTACTATCCATAATTTCTCAGTCTTCTCAATTATTGTCCATTATGCCTCTATATTGGGTATAAAATTCACTATCATAATGTATAATATATATTGTGAATAGTGCAATTCGTTCAATCAATTATTCATTCTTTACATTTATTTGATAAACTTTTTACCTGTTTTGAGCTACTATGAGTAATATGACTCTAATTGTATCTAAACCAGTGGCACAAAGGTTTCTCCATAATTAGGCATTTTGCTATCAATCTGGTCTTATACTTTTCAACCTCTTCATTATCATTAAACTTGGTCTTATACTTTTCAACCTCTTCATTATCATTAAACTTGGTCTTATACTTTTCAACCTCTTCATTATCATTAAACTTGGTTTTGTAAACCCATTTTACACCAATGCAATCTTTACCTTTTGGTAAGCTTACTATATTCCATGACATCCATTTTTTTACCCAATTTTCTTCTTTAATTGCTTCTTCAAAATATGTAGGTTGAAAAGTAAATAATGCAAAATTTGAATGCATATCTAGATGTTCATAGATTTGTCTCAAACTTCTAGTCTTTCTAGACCTTAGGGAAACTATTGTAAGGTCAGATTCACTACTTATTGAGAAGTAGGAATAGACTCACAAGCTAGGATAGATGACTCACCTTGAACATAATTTCTTGGAGTGCTTCTGATTGATGATTGAGTTTGCGAACCTTGCTATCCACCTTGTGCAATATGCTCCTCTGCTTCATCTTCTACTTGAGATACTGCTACTCCAACAGTGATAGCCTTGTCTATACTTCCATCCCATGCTTCATTTTTTTTCGAATTCAACATCATGACTGATTATCACCTTATTTGTAACTAGATTATATAATTTATATGCCCTGGAGTGATCATTGTTCCCAAGAAAGATGAACTTTTCACTTCTATCATCTAACTTTCTTCTCAACTCTTTAGGCACATGAGCATATGCCACACAACCAAATACTCTAAAGTGTGCTACATTGCAACTCATACATGTCCATGTTTTTCGTGGGACTTTGTTCTTCACACTTGTAGTGGGAGATCTGTTCAAAACATAAACAAAGCAAGCTACTGCTTCTCCCCAAAAATCATTTGACAAGTTTTGCTTTCAACATGCGTCTAGCTATATTCATAATGGTTATGTTTTTCCTTTCTCCTACATCATTTTGCTGTGGTGTATACCTTGCTATAAACTGTTTTTTGATGTCATGTTATTTGCAAAAAACCTGAAAATCAGTTGAATCATTTTCACCTCCTTTTTCTGATCTTAACACTTTAATATGATGACCACTTTGCTTCTCCACTAGTTCCTTAAAAAATCTCTGAACTTATCAAATTTTTTAGTTTTATTTGCAATAAAGTACACCCAAATATTTATGTTGTCATCATTTATGAAAGTTAGGAAACTATAAGACACTCCTTATAAGACACTCCTTATAAGGGTGTCTTTGTTTTATAAGACACTCCTTTAGGGAAACTATCCATGTGCTTTTGTCAAAATGCATCTCTCACATGAACTAGCTAGGTCTTGAAAGGGAGGAAAACCTTTAACCATCATTTTTTTCTATAATAATTTTAGGCCACCAAAATGTAGATGACCAAATATGAAATGCCACAACCAAAATTCATCCAAATGTGTTGTCTTTTGGGAAAACGAGGCATCCTACCTACCATAATTCATGACAAGAGGATACATTTTATTCTTTGTCATCTTCACTCTAGCAATCAATATCTTACTGGGAGGTTTGTCATATATAAAACAATCATTTCCCTTAAAAGTTACAACATACCATTCTTGGGTAAGCTGGCCAACACTAATGAGGTTATATTTCAAACCTGGGGCATAATCACATCTAGTATGTGCATTTTTTGGCCTTGTTTTGTCAAGAGGTTGACCATTCCTTTTCCCATAGTATTTACAATATTCTTCATCCCCAATTTAACTTCATTCCTTACTGAATCATCTAGGTTTGCAATTAGGCTTATATTTCATGTCATATGATTGTTACACCCACTATCTATAAGACAAATATCATTAGAAATCTCTTGGGCAACCTTAAAAGTAAGGAATACATATTTTTCATAGTCCTCAGAGGTGCTAGAATAATTTGCATTCTTTTTGCTAAGGTCAACCTTCTTCTTCCTACATTCATGTGCATAATGATCTATCTTATTACAATAAAAACATTCAACCTTGGATTTGTCATGCCTCTAATTTTAAGTTATGAGCTTCTGTTGTTGCCCCCCCTTGATCTATGAGGCTTTTGATATGGTCTCGTTTTTTATTCTGAATCTTCCTTACCATCTCTTTGGCCACTACTTGTGTTTCTCCTACGCCTGCCTCTTGACCTTGATCTACCTCTTCCTCTTGAGATAGAAACCTCGGACTTGAAATAATTTTCGAGTTTGGAATCATCATTCCTATTCATTTTAGATTCATGGGATAGAAAAGATCCCAATAGCTCATTTACTGATAGTTGTGTCAATTCCTTAGACTCTTCAATGACTAAAACCACTACATCAAGCTTCTTAGGCAATGTTCTAAGAACCTCCTCTACCACTTTTTGATCTAGAAGTTCTTTGCCATTCATTCTTAATTGGCTTACAATGTTCATGACTTGGGTCATGAACTGGTCTATTAACTCTGACTCCTTCATCTTCAAATTCCCAAAATTCATTCTTAATGTCCACAACTTGATAATAGTTACCTTAGTAATGTCTTGATAGTTGGTCTTTAAGATGTCCCAAGCTATCTTTGAGAATTTTTCTGCTAAGATATTGGGAAATATACTATCATCCAAGCCATTTTGGATGAGACAAAGTGATTTTGCATCCTTTTTCTTGTTTTCTCTTAGATAATATTTTTGAGCATTTGTTGAGGCTTGCTCAGCTGCCTAATACGCTGGTTCTAGATATTCATGCACTACAAAATCCCAAACATCCTAAGAATGTGATAACGCCTTTATTTTGATCGCCCAAACTTCATAATTTTTTCCTATGAGAACAAGGATCTATGGTTGTGCAAGACTATTGCTACTTGAAGCCATGTTTTTAACAAAGATCATAGATCTCTCACACAAACTAAGATAAACACACACATAGATCTTGTCTATTGCATTACATAAATGGTATTTATACAATACTGAGAAGAGTTGCATCGTTGATCGGGTTCAGGCTCAAGGGCTCTAATTCCTCATGAGTTAGCTTAATTTGATCTTATCTTCTTGAGCCAAGTACTCAATGGCTTCATTGACTTAGTGTGTGGCTCAATTGTAGCTCGTATGCGTTGATATGCTTAATTAACACTAACACTCCCCCTTAATTAAGCAATCCTTACAAGACCTATATTATCTCTACATATTACAAATTTGGCCTTTCCAAGAGGCTTTGTAAAGATGTTTGCCACATTATCATTTGTATTACAATATACCAAGTCAATTTCCTTTGACAATATCTTCTCTCTTACAAAATGATGATGTGTCTCAATATGCTTTGACCTAGCATGATACATTGGATTGTTTGCTAGTTTGATGGAACTTTGGTTATCACACTTGATGATTGTTGGTACTTTTTGCTTTTCTCCAACATCTTCAAGTATTCTCCTTAGCCAAATTGCCTCACAGGTGGCACTTCATAATGATTTGTACTCAAATTCCGTGGATGACAAATAAACAATTGGTTGTTTCTTACTGCTCCAGGACACGATCATAGATCCAATACTATGATCACGATTATACTTTTTGTCATCTGGATCTTTTGCCCAATCAAAATATGAAAACCTGTCAACTCAACATTAAAAACACTAGTATATTCAATACCAAAATCAACAATCCCTTTCAAATATTGAAGAACTCTCTTTGTTGCTTTCCAATGATTTTCATGAGGCTTATCCATAAATTGACTAAGAATGTTGATTGAATATGTAATATTTGGCCTAGTCATAGTGAGATAATTCAAAATTCCCACCAATTGTGGATACAAAGTACCATCCACTTTTTTTGTGTCATCATCATTTCTTAAATTAACATTATGTTCTAATGGAGCATATACTGGTTTACATGTATTTGTATTAAACCTCCCGAGTAACTCCTTTATATATTTGTTTTGTGTGATTAAGGTCTTACCATTGTCTCTTTATACCTCAATGCCTAAATTGTCCAAGGTCCTTCATCTCAAATTCTTGTGACAAATTTCTTTTGATCTCTTCAATCAACCTAGCAACACTTCTTGTTATGATGCGATCATTCACATATAAATATATCAAAACAATATGATCATTTCCATCTTGCTTGTTAGGATCACTTTTACTTTTTATGAAACCTTGCTGAAAGAATAAAGTATCGATTTTCACATACCAGTATTGGGTGCTTGTTTGAGTCCATATGAAGCTTTCTTTAACCTGCATACAAGTTGTTATTGACCTTGTTTTACAAATTCCTCGGGTTGAACAAGGTAAACTTCTTCTTTTAATTCTCCATTTAGAAATGTTGACTTAACATCCAACTGATGTAGCTTCCAATTATACTTATAGTAGCCAACACAATAATTAATCTAATGATATTCATTTTTGCTATAGGTGCAAAAGTATCCTCATAGTCTATCACTTATTTATGTGAATAACCCTTGGCAACCAATATAGCTTTGTATTTGTCTATACTACCATCAAAATTAAATTTATACTTGAACAACCATTTTGAACCTATGGGGCTTTTGTTCTCAGAAAATAATGTAAATTCCCATGTTTCATTTTTAATTATAGAATCATATTCTTCTTTCATGGCATCCATCCATTCTTTATGGTATTTAGCTTTCTCATAATTTAAAGGCTCCACTATATTCATATCTCGAGTCATTAAATCATAGTCTTTATACCTGACAGGGGTCTTAGATTGTCGTGTAGTTCTCCTTAGTTCTTCATTGCTTTATGGAATTCCTCCATCTCTTCTAGGCATGCTTTGGCTATTTGTAGGGTCTATGGTGCTTGAAGCTTCACCTTGAACTTGTTCATTTTCTTCTTTGGAACTTTTCCTCATTTTTTTTATGTAGATTCCATACATCATAACCATCCTCTTTGGGTACTTCACCTGCATTTTCATGAAACAACACATCTTTTCTTGCAAATACCTTATGGGTGTTTGGATCAAACATTTTATAAGCTTTATGATCTATACAATAACCAATAAATACGCTTTTAATTGCCTTGGCATCAAGCTTTCTTCTATCTTATTTTGTAATATGAGCAAATGCTTTGCTCCCAAAAATTCTCGAGTGATTAACTTTTGGTTTATATCCATAAAAAGATTCAAAAGGTGTTTTGTGCTCTAAAATTTTTGTATGCGTTCTATTTTTTAGATACACAAGAGTACATATTACTTCAGCCCAAAAACCATTAGAAATATTTTTACCTTTAATCATACTAGGAGCACATTCAACCAAGGTTTTGTTTTTCCTCCCAGTTACTCCATTTTGCTGAGGAGTATGTGGCATTATAAATTGTTGTTGAATCCCATTGTTTTTGCAATACCTTATGAATTCCCTTGATGTGTATTCTCCTCTTTGATATGACTTGAGAATCCTGATGTACCTTCATGTTTTTTTTTCAACCATATTCTTGAATTCGTTAACATATTCAAAGACGTCACTTTTATTTCTAATAAAATAGACCCAAGTGTATCTAGTTCTATCATCAATGAAGATAAGGAAATAATATGCTCCTCCAAGAGATCTAGTTTGCATCCAAAAACATATGTATGCACTAGCTCAAGAATTTCTTGTTTCCTTTTATCTGTATGTGTAGGAAACTCTTCCCTATCTTGTTTAGCTAATGCACATACTTCCCATTCAACATGTTCACTCTTAAGCATTAGAAGACCCTTCACCATTGCTTTCTTCTAAAGTAACATCAAATCATTATGATTAAGATGACCATACATTTGATGCCATAATTCTTCTAGTGACATAGTTGTTGATGCCAACACTTGATGATCCCTCCTTGTAACATCAAGCTTGTGCAATCCTCCAACTCTATATCCTCTTGCAATCACTGTGTAGTCATCATGTATGTTTTTGACAACAGATTGTGACTTAACAAATTCAACTTTTAAATCTTGATATGCAATGGTGGATATTGAAATTAAATTCTTCGTTATTCATGGCACATATATGACATTACGGATTTGTTTCACCCAACCAACATGAAAAGTCACACATACATCTCAATTCCCTTTAATTTCATGTGGTCTATCATCTCCTAGATAGATATGAGCACCATTGTTGTTTTCATGATATATATCAAACTAGTTCTTATTACATGGCATATGAATTGAAACACCACATATCAATAAACTAGGCATTAACATCATCGGTTTCTGTTGATAAAGCAACATAAAAAATAAAAATAAAAACAAACTTGAGTTTTTTGAAATCATCACCTACTGTGGCATCTTTATCAACAAAATTTCCTGAATGTTTGTTATATTTAGACTCATTAAATTTCCTTCTCCTACAATATTTAGCATAATGTCCAAACTTACCACACTATAAGCATCCATCATTCCTCTTCACATTTGTATTTGTGCTTGTTGGTGTCGTTCCTTCTTTATTCCTTCCCCATGGATTTCCTTTGTAGGGTTGTTTCCCTTTTGTTACCAACGCCAGATCTGAACTATTATGAGATTTGCTATTGATATTCTTTCTTCATTCTTCTTCTTGCATAAAATACTTGTCAATTCATCAAAGGTAGGGGCCTTTTCCCTAGCTGCAAGACTAGTGATGAACATTTGGTATTCATCCAACATGCCATTTAATGTGACAGTGACAATGTCAGTACTAGAAATCTTCTCGCCAATTTCACCTAGCTTATATTTCAACTATTTGTGTTCGTTGTCTCATACAAACCTTTGAGTGTCTCCCAAGTTTCATGGGATGTTTTACATTCCCTAATGTGCAGAATGATATTGTCCTTGAAGGACATTCTCATAAGCACCTTTGCCTTGATCTCTCGCTTTTTCCAGTCATGAACTGTGGCTGCAAGGGCAATTGGTTTGGCCTCGTCTCCCCATAAGATCGACCAAATGTTGTAGCCTTCCATCAATGTGTGCAACTTGAAATTCCAATTTGCATAATTTTCTCCATCTACGTCGTTGACTCATTTAAATCAGAATATGCAAATGGATTCACCATCCTACAACTTCTAATTCAACAAAAACATTTTGGCAAACATTTTTCCAATGCAAGTGGTTTTCAATGCAAAAGGTGCATAGTTTTAGGCGATGTCACAAATCTTCATGGTCCTACATTCGATTGCTTTCCAACAATGAAACACCAGGTCGATGCTTCCAATCCTAACATTAAAGGGAGGGTGATGCTTCCAATCCTAGCATTAAAGGGAGGGAATGTAATAAAAAAGGAAGCAAGGAAGAATAAAATCTACTTTCCTTCACCCTTTACGTCTATGGATGGCTTGACAAGCGAAGATATGAGATTCTGCATGGTAGGGGGATAGCCTTTGGCTTGGGGCCTTCATAACCACTGATAAATTTGTACACCTCTTTGCACACAACCTCTCTTTTCCTCAGAACCTCAGAGCCTCAACTTTGATACCATAATAGAGATAAGAGATCTCTCACACAAACTAAGATAAACACACACACAAAGCCTATCTATTGCATTATAGAAATGGTATTTGTACAATACTGAGAAGATTTGCACCATTGATCGGGTTTAGGATCAAGGGCTCTAATTCCTCATGAGTTGGATCAATCTTATCTTATCTTCTTGAGCCAAGTGCTCATCGGCTTCATTGACTTGGTTTGTGGCTCAATTGTAGCTCGTATGCACTAGCATGCTTAATTAACACTGACAATTTTTAATACTTCTAAACAAAATGTCTGAGTTTTTCAACCTTGTAACTTGGATTGTAGACTTCTACCACATGACCTACTATTTTTTAAGAATGTCAGTAACTACTCTTCTTACCGCAACACCCCACCCCCCCTTTTTAAAAAACCTGACAACTTCAAAGTAATGGCTTCTCCTTGGTTTAATCCATGTTGTCTTCTTTGTACATGACCTCAATCGAATTGGCATCTCCTTTCTCGCTGCTTCCACACATCCGAATTTAAAAATATTTTCCATATTACCAACCTTCCTAACCTCCCAAGTCATCAAAACTATGGTGATCTTGAAACACTTCTCTCAATGCTTTTTGAGCATAGAAATACAATTTTAAAGAAATTGACGCAATATCTTACCTTCTTAAGACTCGATAGAACAATTGGTTTCAATGGATGTTAATCATCATCATCATCAATCAACAACTCGTTCACAATGATGGGCGGCTATCCTCCACGGTGATAGGGAAAATCATAGTTTCTCTCATAAATGGTGGCTTAAATAAGGAGATTAGCATGCAAATGGGAGCCAACACTCTTTCTTTACTTAAGCGATCCTCTTGAGACACAACTCCTCTTAATCATTGATGGTGACTCTCTTCTATTTAACCTCTCACAACGTTCAGTCTATTTAACCAATTGATACACAACTTTGAGATTCTTCACTTCACTAGTGAAGAACGACTCTAACTTGAATCTTATATGATTGATGAATGGTGATAAGAAAAATAGTTATAAATGCTACAACTTTCAACAAACACTAACAAAAAAAACACCTTAAATTATTGTTACAACTCATTAACTAAGTGCTTGCATTGCTTCACAAATGATATATAAATATATATAGGAGAATACCCTAAAATAGACTTCTGAAAGGATGCAAGAACATTCGTCTAAACGCAATGCCTAACTAACAATCAAGGCTCCCAACACATTTCATGTAGAACTTTCTACATTGATTGACCTAATATTCTAACAAAAAAGTATAAAGTATATGTTTACTAGTAGCAGTTAACTTTTAACCATGCTCCAAAATTACAGATATTTAGATGGAAAAAATCCTCGAACCAAACAAAGATAGATAGTGTAACGAATTGGGAAGAATCAAGATAGTGTAACAAGTTGGGAAGTCGTCCGCGACGCCACGCGTGGGAGTCATTGTATGTTCTGCGTTACCTTCCTCCACACGTTTCCTTCTATTTCTTCTTCTCCTTCGTCCGCCGACTGAAAGAGCCGAGGGTCTGTAAATCATGGAGAACGATAAGGGAATCGGCGCAAGCAAGGGCAACGATAATGCTAATATTTCTTTGATAAACAAATTGAGGAAGGGAGCGCTGGATGCAGCGACCAGCATGCGGCTGATCGCGCAGTACACAACGGCTTTCATTACTTCTCAGGTGATGATAAATTCTTTTTGGCCATTTATTTCTTTCATTTTGGCCCCATTGATGTTGGATTAACGGCAGGTGATGAAATTGAGAGCCAAAGACGAGAAGGAAATGATGGAAGCAGATCTTCAAGAGGATCGAACGCAAGCAGATGCAACCGATACAGCGGAGGCAGAGAGGAAGCAGCATCAACAGGAATCTCTCGGCTTCCGGAATTCCTGAATGTAATCATTTGGGTCGTTGTTTTCTTTATTTCAATGATGTTCTGTTTTCTGTGTTGAAATTTTCTATGTGACTTAGTTTTTTCAGAAGAACAGCTTAGGTTTGTCCTGTGTATTCTCATTGTTCTCTACATTTTGTTGGGGCTCCTCCCAAGAAAGACCTGTAATATGTTACATTCCAGTTTCAGTTTATTTATATATGAGCACCTAATTTGCTACGATCTTATGTACATATGCCCTCTTCTCTTTTACTGCTGACTGGATTGAAAAATGGATTGAATCTTCAATAAATATTAAAATATGCCGTAAATATTAGGAATATGCTTTAATATTAAAAATATGCTTTAGGTTACTAAAGATTTTTGAAAAAAAAATTGGGTGATATTTATCCGAAATCTGGTCAGAAATTGTTGGATTTCTAGATTTAAGTGATTATTTCTGTAAAATCTTAATGTCTTCAGAGTTTTTTAACATGTGGAATCCATTTCTAAGTTTTTCAGCATGCTGAATCCATTTCT
>JASDQU010100203.1:38801-53932 GCA_032191745.1 Picea mariana | reverse complement strand
TGAATAGGCTTGGTTGAAGCCATGTTAAGAAAAGGCAGATGTATGCCTCAGATACCCAAGTACAGTAGGATTTAGGAAGAAAACCCTAGTCAAATCAAGATACTCAAGAACTTGACAGAGGAGATGAATGTGAGTCGCTCATCGGAGGGAAGACCGATCACATTTGTCAAATCAACTTCACTATCCACTGGAGTTAATGGATCAAACACTATTCGTTCGATTAGATTGATGGTCGGGGATCATTGTGGAGTGTGAAGGAGGAATTAACGGATGTGCTAATGCATGACCCAAAATAAACCAACGTCGTTGATCTTGTCGGGGCAGAGAATCAACGACCATGATTAAAAGAGTTGGGAGAGCACTTTTCGGATTTGTGGAGATTGAACTATCTGATAAAGAGCGAGCATATTGGGATTTCGCAGTCGTTGGGAACCTTCGATCCATGAACGATCGGTGGGTGAACCTGCAAAGAACCCACGCGTAAAACTCATACTGTGATTGGGTTTTGTGGTTGAATTTATCACATCGAAGCTTTGTTATCAATCTAAATTATTGGTCAAACACTTATGTATTGGCATTATTATTATCTGGAAATTGTGTGGTTAAAATCGATCGATGGCCTGTGATCATTGCGGAGATTGCATATGCACACGAGTTAACGTCGAGACCTGTACCCATAATTTAAATTCAATATAGCGTTGTTTTGAGTTTGGGATCTGATCATAGATTGGACGGCCCGTATTCATTGCAGAGGTTGGAAGGAGAATTAAATCGCAAGCTAGCTAAGGTTTCATAATCCCTTGCAGCTGTTGGATCTGGGGAAAAATGGATATACACCGTCAATTTGTAAACAAGGGGTTTAGCTAGGATCATAACGCCTGGACATGGGATCCAAAGGGATAATTCATAAAAAGAATAAAGTTGAGGTCACAACTCTCGGTTGCATGGAGAGAAAACGGAGTTCCTCCGGGCTAGTCAAAGAAGATAGAGTTTAACACTTTGCCTTAGACTGTGGTCACGAGGACTGGTTCTATGGGAATAAAGGTGCTCATAGCTATCACATTGCATGGAATTTCTTCGAGGAAGTGCATGTTTGCATGAAGGGAAGACAATGAAGCCTCCATTGAGGAAGGACAACCTTCTGAAAATTTTGAGTACATTATATGGATGTCAAATGAATGCTTAAAGGAATTCACGTGAAACCTAGAGTTTCATGAATGTTGATATTAGGGATGTGATAGATTCAGAGCAGAAAATATGATTCTGCTAAAATAATAAATATGGACAAAGAGTCCATATGGTAATAAGTTGGTTGAATTCAAACACACCTTGGCAAGAGTGCCTAACCTAAAAAGTGATAACTTGAAATCGATGCAAGGGTGCATTGGGTATGAATGTGGCCATGAATGTTGGCACATTCATTAAATTCAGTTGGTATCTGAATTGCATTTTGAAAAGTTGATATACTGAACTAATGCATGTGTAAGGAATGAAATTTCCTTTTTCTTGTATCATCGAATAGATAAAAGTGATTTGATTGTTAGCATGCACAATTTAAGAATTGTTTATGATGATGTTATAAAGGTGCAATGAAAATATATGTAAATGGGAAACTAACAATTTGTTTGGCTGATTGAAGTTGAAAGTGCAGGAAGCAAAGGGGTCTTGGATATGGCAGCATTGTAAGCCCATAAGGAAGACCAATTGTCTATTGAGCCAAACCGCTATGAGAAGGAAAGTCCCATAATTATGAATCTGGTTCATGTGTGGAACAAATATGAAAACAAAATGTAGAGTTTGGAAATCTGTGGGTGACAAATTTACAAAAAAAAATTGAATTTAAAATTTATGATGATGTCTCATGAATTTGTGTATGTCTGTGATACGGGTGAGAAGAAAAGATATGTCTAGAAAGGACAGATGAAGGTTGTCAAGCTGTAAAAGCATGAAAAATGGATATTGTTGAGCCACGAGAACCACGTGGTAAGCCATGATCGCCTAGAATATGTTGTGTTGAGGTAACACAAGCTGGAGGGATGCCTCGGCAGAGAAAGTCTGAGGGACGCCTCGACTGTAAGGCTCGATAAAGTCTCTGGAATTATTCATGTGTGAGAAAGCCTTGGAAAGAAAAGATGGATCACCCAAGGAACTATATAGCAGAGAAGGGGGTGTCTGAGCTTGGGCCTGGAGGGTGAGTGACCTCAAGGAAGAGGAGACCTTGATAGTTCTTGTAAATTGTTGATTAGGATCATGAAAATGATGGATAGTTCTTCCTGTGCGAGAAAACTTTGGCAAGGCAAGATGGATCACCCGAAGAACTGTATAACAGAGAAGGGGATACTTGAGCCTGGGCCTGGAGGGTGAGTGACCACAAGGAAGAGAAGACTTTGATAGTTCTTGTAAACTATTTGGATCATGCACACAATGGGTATGTCAAGGAAAAACAATGAGCCTGGATAACAAGACAACCATATGGATACAAACCCAAAAATTGTGTAGATAATTATTGTCCTAGATTATGAATTTTCCTAGAAATTTTTATGCAACAGTAAAATGTTTTCGCATGAGACTATGATTAATGTGATTGTTGTACAAGAATTATTGAAATCAGGTGATGAAGATTAAGGGCCTAAAAAAGGACCTCACCGAGAAAGAAGGTCAAGACTTCTGAAGTGACTGAATGAGAAAGGCATGACATGTGTTACTGAGAAAGAACACCGAGGATGGTGTTCCTTTTAAAGGGGGGGATTGTAACACCCATGTCTCCCCCAACTTTTAATTCATCATTTATTAGGGTTACCATGTTGTGGAATGGGTACATTGTAAATGTATTATTGTTTGAGCTACCAATAACTGAATATGGGGGTGAAGACTTGAAAGTACTGACCATGATATCACTAGAGGAAAGAATGTGAAAACTATAAGAGAGGGTTCATTATATCAAATAACCCCAAATTTCCCTTTGATGAGGATAATAAACCTCCTTCGGATCCCAAGGAGAGAAATCAATTAATGAAGAAAGGACCAGTGGTTGAATTATCAACCACCCCCATGAATGGAAGCATGGTCTAGATGCAGAATTTCAGCTCAAAGTACCACTGGGTCTAGAAAACCAGAATGACTTGAGATTCCTTCTAACAAAAGGAAAAGGATAGGATGGATGTGCATGCAAGGCATGCGAGGGAATGTAAAGAGGAGAGTGGAGAATGAGAGAAACATTCAAACAGAGAATGAGCAGAGGGCCACGAGCTTGATGCGGAGAAAGAATCTGATAAACCTCGTCGAGGTCGTGACAAAGAGAGAGATCTCTGAGAGTATGCAGAGAAAAGAACCTGAGCGGAAGTCCGTGATATTGATGCTAAGGAAGCATATGATAAACCTCGCAAAATATGCAAAAGAGAAAGGATCGATGAGAATTGGCATAAATTCCCTGGTGATATCATGGCTTAGAGCGGGGGTGGCCAGAGCACTAAGATTGAATGCCTCTGAGCCTATGGTTGGGTGGAAGGATGAACACCCACAGTCAGTTAGTTGGATGTCACCTGTAATAGATAAGTAATCCAATATCTTGTGTATTTAAGTGGTAACTGTGAATTAAAGTTGGATATCCTATGATTGTTGCAGGTATGGCTATGTTTGCTTAATGATTTATACTGTATCCCTTCAATTCTCCCTAATTGTGTATTTAATAAAATAATAAATTATCTGGCGTATACATATAAATTCCTGAGCCCTGTGGCAGCTCAAGTTAAAATAAATGAACTGTGAATTCATTGACTTTGGGTATAGCCTCACATGTGTGTTGAGGAAAAGATATGGAATGATCTTACTCAAGCATTTTCAGATTCTTCTTGGCTAAAGAAAAATAGATGGGAATATCACCCTATGTTTATAGCCAACAAAATAAACATCCTAACTCACAAGTATTAATTACAAGTGCTTAGGCTAGTCTTTTATCAACAAAAAGCTTGCTGGAAATTTACTTTTTACGTAATTTTATGAATATAATAGTTGTTGAAATAAATGCAAAGACATAAGTAAAGACACCAAGATGATAATCAAGACAGATGAGACATAAAGCAATCCTTTATTTCATTCCAATTCACCAAAGAGTCATTTTCTTTACAAAATCTCATATAGAAATCTTCGATCAAAGTCAAACTTAGACATACCCGATGGAACACACAAAAGGACCTCTGACAGAAAACCAAAATTGAACTCTAAAAGCTCGAACAGCTTGCCACAGATTGCTGCCCACTTGACTCTGCACAATAGCCTTTGTCAATCATGAAAACTAATTCACAAACAGACAATTCTACACAGACTGTCAAAGATAGATCAACACCTCTGAAAAACAAGTGTCTAAATGATGTGATTCAACCCTGAATATTGTTGTCTACAATAAGACCCTGCTATCATAAAAGAGAATTAGGCTTGTGATGAATGTATGAATGAATGAAAAATGAACTATCTCAACATAAACTCAAAGAGCAAACCTTAGTATGTTTTTTCTTCTATCCTCCTCTTGTCCCTCCCTTTCCTTTTGCTTTTAAACAAATTATAATTAGTTGAAGTAGTTGAACCAAATCATTAGTTAAGTTAATTAAAAGACTCAACCAACCTTTAGTTAGGGGGAAAAGTAATAATCATAATAAGGGTTACAAATAAATAATAACTAGTAGGTGGGACCCCTTGTGACTCCCTTTAGCTCATAACAATCATAACATAACTATCTAGTTAAGCAAAACACACCTCCTTGTGACTCCATCAACATATTCACATTTGATAATTTAGCTCATGATTTTTGAAATTATTTTCAAAAAATATTACTCGTATATCCAAAAATAAAACATGATGTCCCAAAATTCGTGAAATCAATTGTCATCAACAATAGATAAAATAAAAACTCAAAAGCCATATTTCCCACTCTACAATGCAATCTTTCCTTGAGTGTTATTTTCAGCCTTCGATTTTCCTGAATTTGCCTTTGGCTGCACGGAGACTTTAGGCCTAATCTCGTTGATCACGTGGGAACAATTGTCCCTCAAATGCACCTGGGAACACACGAATTTGTCAGAGCCATTGGAGGGTAAGGAAGGGGCAGAAGTGGATTTTCCTTTGTCAAGGGCATGGTGTGCCTCAGTTTTCAATCTCTTGCTAGCATGGGAGGCTTGCACTGGTGAGTGGGGAGTGGCTTGGACAATATGGTTATTAGGTGGAGGAGTAGGCAAGGACAAGTTAGGCTAGCCACGATGTTGGGAGACTGTCGGGTGGACAATCTCTTTCCATCCATCATTTTCAGGAACCTCAGGTTGCAATGAGACATGAGGGGGCACAGGGATACCAGGGGCTTGTGTAACTTGGAAAGGAGGCCTTTCAAGCCTCGGTTGGACTACTCCTTGCCCAATCCAATTGAAAAATCCAGCCTGAAACAATTGGCCAAGCTCTTGTGAATCAACATCAAAATGTATGGAGAACCTAGGCTTTCTTGGGCCTCTATTACAATTACCTCTCCCTCTATTTCCTCGACCATGGCTACCTCGGTTGAAAAACTCATTCCTGCATGCATGATTGATTAGCAAATAGTCTTTTAAATAACCATACATGAAAACTCTTTTAAAAATATGAAATAGATTTTGGCTCAACAACGTATCATAATCATGCAATCCAATCCATATAAATTGTTAAATTGTTTGTCAATGAGCAGGGGCTGAACAAAGGGTTTTGGGATATGCGAGAGTTTTGTATTGAGCGAAACATGATATAATGAGGGGGGGGGAAGAACACGGTTACTACTCGATGACAACAACAATCAACTGTAATGAAAACCAAAGAAAACATCAATGTAATCCAACCAAGACACTGTCACTTTCAACTGCTTCAACACAAAAAATCTCTTGACTGTAATCAATTTTAGAACAGGGAGTGAAAAATGAGTATGGGAAGGTGAGGGGGTTGTAATTAGCGGAAAGCGAAGTAATGGAAGGGAAAAGAGTGATTACTTTTCATAAAATTAATTAAGTGATCCATAAAACTATTATGTGAAGAAATCAATCAATTTACCACTGTGACTTCAAAAACACTATTGTGTGTAATTCAACAATTATCGGCGTTAATTTGCTTACAGTTTGAAGTCAAATACCGAAGACAGTGTCACCAAAAAAACGGTGTGCAATCCACAAAGATCTGTAGGGGAGTTCTATTCCTCTTACTTATCCAATTTATATCTTATATAAATTCTCAAATTTATAAGCAGTAACTATTCCACTCTATTATTATCAAAACAACCATTTTCCATACATTACTTCAATTATCAAAAACAACTCAAGAGTTGCGAAAAAAATGAAGTTATACTGCCATTGCAATTGTGCTTATCATTTGTTAAAATGCATGACATTCATTAAACATACTTAGTGGACAGTCAATCCAATAATCCATAATTAAATTGTGAAAACTTTGACTTGCCATTTAAACAGACAGACAACAACCATCACTCCAAATCAAGCTATGTTGTAGAAAACTCCAAACAAATCAACGCAAGTGTAATTTTGTGACTGTGCAAGCCCAATTTCCTTCAACTTAAAATAATAAAAAGATGGGATATCCATCCAATTCAATAGGCATCAATAGCAGGCCCGATTTCAAACATTGAACAATTTGCAACAAGCCATGTTCAAAACTCTGTGACTATCCCTGAATTCGTAACCCCAAAAATATCCATAGCATACACAGTGGGAATCCATACCATAACACCACGATGCAACATTCCCATTTGATAATTTAAAAAAAAAAAAAAACACACAGCCACAGTATCATTTACTTAACCTCATCGTGTTGACTTAACAATCAACACAAGGAGATAGCAACAAATTTTCATAAATCAATCAAACTGCAATCCAACGATACTGAGTAAACTCAGGCTCATCCTTGACGACGCAATTGGATAGCATACTTATACAGTGAATGGAACTGTCATAAACACCCCAATTTGTAATGATCATCATGCCATTAGAACACACAGTCACAGTAAACATTGAGTCATGCTATAGGAATGCCACTCATACCAATGTATTAAGCGTGAAAACAGTGTCAGGTTACCCATTCAATAAACACAAGGAGGCAGCAATTTGAATTAACAATTCATTCTAATTAACCATGATGTGCTTATACACTCAATAATAACAATTGCAGTGACTAGATGCTAAACCAAAACCAGTGTCATACAATCCACTTTGGTTGAGCCGGTTAATTACTTTTGTCAGCAATACACAATAACCAATAGTAAACCTGACATGCAACAACGGTCTTCTCTGTCAACCCTTAGACTTGGGAGTTAAGGGTTTTCCCCATGGCCAACATAGAGAGAGTGAGGTCGATTCTTCTCAATGGCGAAAACCTCCAAGACCAGTGGTGTACACATAGAGAACGACACAATTTACTTTGTGGCCAGGGTGACGAATCCCATGATAGGAGAGCTATGAGCAGAGGAGCCAGGCTCCATTTGGGGTTTGTAATGACTTAGCACACACAGGGTATAACCCTCGTGGTTCTCTCAACCAACCAACTAACAACGCTGATAAGAAGCAGAGCCAAGAAGAAACAACATAACCTATTGCACGACCAATAAAATTATGAACAACCCAATGCCCAAAATAATGCACAATGTGACTAGGCATCCCAAACCCATTAAACCCCATAAAAGCCGAGACTGGGTATGCTAATATAAAATTCATGAAGACAACCAGTCACTCCAGACCAAACGAAAACCCTTCAACCAAACCAGCAAGGACGATAGAGAGCCCTTATGGTTGCTAACACATCAGGGTGACAAATAATGTTGTAACTACAAACATTTTTGCAAAGAAAACCATCAACACTTCATCCCAAAATCAAAATTTCACACAGTTTCCATACTCAAGGAGAACACAACCCAATACATCCGAGCCAATATCCATTTCATAACCAAAGAAAAATCATGGATGGAAAAAAAAGACATACCTGTAATCAAACACCTTAAAACTTGAGTTGGCCGAGCGGTTCCTCTCTGCTAGGAAATCAGAGCATAACTACAACAACAAAATTGAACAATATCCTGATTAGGGTGGATGCCAACGAAGGAGTAAGGGTGGTGTGCAGTAAATGCATGCCGCCTCCATTAACAGTGCATTAATTCCTCAGTACATGCCAGCGATCTTTCCATGAACACAATTAATCAAACCATGTATTGAAACCATCACCCATTAAAACCAATAGCATGGCCATATCACATTTCTAACTTATGCCATAACATAATTCAACCAATTTCCATAAAATTCAACAATTCGTATAACCATTAGCATCTATTACCTTGTCAAATGCTCCACCAACATTCTATCCATCCAAATATACCATATGCATATGAACCATATAACTCAATCAAAGCGCATAACTATTACTTGCCGGCTAGGATTTAACCATAATCATTTAAATCTTTCATGCATGTAGTATAGCATCTAGCATAGTTCAAATTCTTCCCTTTGCATTTGTTGCATTGTTTTCATTTCTTTTTTCAACTGCCTTTTATGTACTGTTACTAACATGTCTGTCATCCAGCTGTTTCAAGAATAGGTAGCAGTGGTGTCAATGAATAGCATATGCCGTAGTAACATAAAGAACCACTACTTCATAAGCCCAAACCATAACCAATAAAAACAAGATCTCATCAACCATGTAAGTCATGTCAAACATCATCACAACATAAAATATGAACAGATCTGATCTCCAATCTACAAAGGGGGTCCCACCTATTAGTATTATTTAGCTTTTATAGTAATAGGCTTTAGCAACACTTTGCGGGCAAAACTTCGTTGTGATTTTAATCGTCAACAGTGTGCATGCCGACACTCCCAGTCATTCTGAAGGAAGGGATCAGTCAAAGCTTAGGAGAGGTAGTGCATGTGTGCACAGAACCTCTGTGAGGCGTGCAGGGATTGATAACCCCTTTAGTTCTAGAGTTGATAGATGAGCGCAAGAGGTGCGCGGAGGATTTCTATAAGTGCTAAATTCAGGAGAATTAGCGCAAATTACCTAGGTACTTGAGGAGTTGGAAAAGCTCAGGTAGGATAGTGAGATTTAAGTCCCGAAAGGAGAGATCCTTTCATTTGGAAGAAAAATGGATGATATTAGTTTGAGAGAAGCCGAAGTTCTTCACAATCATTGGATTTGGAGAAATAATGCAGGTGTTAACCCTTAGAACCCTTCGGACTTCACGGGTCCGGAGAATCGATCATATTTGTTGCACAAGAGGTGAAACCCCCCAAAGTCACGAAGTTAATCTAGGCCGTAGATTTGAGGATGCCTGGGAACTATCCCGACTGTCAGATCTATGATATAGCTGGTCCGACGTTGACGACCTTGGGAGGACAGAGGTTTGGTAGCACCAAAACCCCCAAAGTCCTGAAGTTGATGTGGACCATGGATCTAAGGATACTTCGGGATTCCTCATGACTGTTCGATCATGGGGACGTGAGTATCAACGTCGAGATCTTATGGGAGCCCATTTTTCGAGTGATGGGGTTGCTAGGTGTCCCTCTTGGAGTGGCACACACTGGGATCCAAAGGACCCTTGAACGGAAGTTACGAGCCAAAGAGTCAAAGCAGATCTGAGTCGTCCAAGACAAAGGGACAAGTGTCGTCAGATCCTGCACTTCAGGTGAAATCAATCCGGGAGAAAAGGGGATGTGTTGAACAAGAAATCCCGAAGGCCAGAGAGTCGGAGTTCATCTAAGTCATCTGTCAGCTGAGGACAGATGTCAACAAATCTTCCATTTTAGGAGATAGCCACTTCGGAGGAAAGTTGGGTCACGCGAGTTGAGAACTCCTGAAGTAAATCGTGACCATCGATTTGAGAGAGACATGTGTTGACTTCGGGTGAAATCACTCTGGGAGAAAGCGAGTGGGGAGAGGTTGAAACTCCCGAAGCCAAAAAAGCCGAAGTAATTTATAGTCATCGATCTGCGAGAGACACGCATCACCAGATCACATACTTCAGAAGCGGGGAGAAAGCAACACGGAGTAGAGGGATGCCCGAAGTGGATCCCCACCGTCGAATGAGAGGGACGCGTGGCGCATGATCCTTAACTTCGGAAGAAAACACTCCTGGAGAAAAGGTGGTGTGAGCGTCTGGGACTCCCAAACATCGAAGTCCCGAAGTGGATCTGAGCCGTTGATTTAGATGGACAAGTGGTGCCTGATCTGGAACTTCGGGTATGGAGTACTTTGGAGGAAAAAGAGTTAGAGTGCTCGGAACTCCCGAACGTCGAAGTCCCGAAGTAAATGAGGATCGTCGAAATCCCTGAGGACACGCGGCGTCGGATCGTGAACTTTGGAGGTTTGCCACTCCAGAGGATCCGAGTGGTGGTCGTCTTGGCGTCTTGTCATAGCCTGCAGTAATATGCAAGTATAAGGGGATGAAAGAACCCAAGGAACTTGGGAGAGGATATCTGCCAGCTCTGAGCTCGTTTCGGAGCATGGAGATCATGGCTAGAAAGCCCTGAAAGAGAAGAATGGAATAGAGACCCTAAATGAGGGTATTGATTCTCCTAAGAAAAACGAAAATTTAAGTCCCCACCGTAGATGTGTTACATAAACCTTAACTATTGAAATCCTAACTTCAAAATGACTTACATATACTTTAAATCATTAATATAACAATTAACATAAATAACCTAAAGTCAAAAATAACTTATTAATATGTTAAAGTGCATATTAAATTTAAATAGCCCTGTATTTTTTAACATGTATATTATTAAATAACCTTGAATCTTGATTTAGATGTTCAAATTTGAGTATTAGTTTTTTTCTTTGAATACTATGGTGTAACATGCAATTAAATTGATCCTCTAATTCACGGGGCTTGTTAGACATAGATTAAAAGAGGAGAAGAGTTTAAAGAGTTGATATCATTGTAAGAAAATTGAGAGTTCATGAACATCACATTATTAAATGTTATTGGACTGAACTCAACACTAAGAAACAGATTAATTGAAATGAAAATAGGAGTATAAATTACATTATATATATATTTAGTAGAATATACAAAATTATCAAGAGAAAAAATAATAAATAGGGGAAAAATATCTGAAAAAAGATTCGCGAATAATAATAAGTGGAAAACAGTAAGTTAGCTCAAGTAGTTTATCAAAAACTATATATTAGTATTTTCTTGGTTTATGGGCATTCTCGACCTTCATTTTTAATGAATATGCTAACCCTACAAAATTGAAAAAGTGTTGGTAGGATATAGTAAATGTTATAAGGTTGGAGAACAAAGATATTTTCATACTGTAGTTTGTGTGGGGATAGGAAAGTAAGAAATGTGATTTACATGCTTTCCAAAAAATCAAATAAATTGATATTGTTAGAAAGGAGAGATAACTATAAATAAGTCCAAAAAAATCAAATAAATTTATATTGTTAGAAAGGAGAGAGAACTATAAATAAATCCACATGTGATTAAAGAAAATAGACAAAGGATTTAAAATATATACATAATATGTTAAGGATATTCTATAATAAATATAAAATAATTCACTAATTAGAGTTTAGAATTCATAGATGGGGAGGAAACTTTTGGGAAATGTAAGTCAAGTAGTTTTGAGATGGAATAATGAAGGAAATTCTTAGAAAGGATGATACCAATAAAAGCTAATTAGCATGAGATGGAATAACAAAGGAGTTATTTTTTTTAGATTTTGTGGTGAGGAGTTTCGAAGAATTCTTCCAGATTGTCCACAGTTAGAGCCATTGTAGTCGATGTTTCGAATCCTAAACTAGATTCATCATCAGGACCAATCGTCAAAGATAGGAGTTGCAAATCATCATAATAAATACACACGATACAATAATCAACATCCAAAGCTTAATACTTTTTTACAAAGGTATCACATCCCATTAGTACAAAATGATCCACTATTTCAAATGTATCATCTCAAGGATTTCAAATTTATCTAGATATCTCATTAAATTAAGTTGCATTGATTTCTACTTATCTGGTAAAATAATATGTAGTGGTGATGATAAACTTATGTTCATTAAATGATGGAGGTGAATTTTTTTAATAAGATTGAAGCATTGTTAAGAAAATGGCCATAGAAATATGATTGGTTTTTTTAATGATTGTGATAGTGTATGAATGCTAAGATAACATGGCTTGAATTTGAAGCATTTCTATGCAACTTGATGAGAATAATAGTCCAAAATGGATGAAGATTAAATCATGTGCATTGTATTTAGCATAGTAAAAATACAACCAAAATTATCACCATAAGTGTCAACATGACACTTTTGAAGTATTTTTTCGATTTCATCATTGTCCAAATAGCCTAAAAGATGGCCATTAAATTACCCTTCATTTAATTCTCTACAAACAATTTGATGTCCTTTGAAAAGAAAGTAGATGGAAATTTTCTTCTTTAAAGAGAAACATAAGGGTATCCTATGAAGTGATGTACCTAAAAATGTTAAGATATCACTATAAGATTGTGATAAACTATATGTCCATTGATATGATCCTTTCACTATGGAAACTATCATTGAGTTAAACCCTTCATAAGGGTAATCCTATGAAGTGATGTACCTAAAAGTGTTAAGATATCACTATATAATACTGTTATAAACTATCTCTCCATTGATATGATCCTTTAACTAGGGAAACTTGTTAGACAATTGAGGGGGGGGTGAATCAGTTGTTACTGTGCTTAAACAATAATACTCATTTTAAACTCATTACAGAACACTCAGTGATGATCACAATAATTCAAGGAGGTAAGAAACAAAGTATTCAACATCAATCACACACATGAAGTATACAGAAACAAATATTCCTGAGGAAACCCATAAAGGGAGAAAACCTCTTATTCTTCGAATGATAGGCAGTGTTTTTATGTTCTGTACATCATCTATCTTTGAGAACCAACTCAATGTGAGGCTACCACCTCTGTTTTACAAGCTACAACTTGCTTAGAGCACCAACTCTCTAGTTTCTTTAGCACCCACTAGAAGGAAGCACCAACTCCCTAAGTGTTCCAGCATCAACTGGATGGAAACACCAACTTCCAGTCACACATGCACCAACCTATACAACAGAGAACAATAGTTCTCCCTTGCACCACCCTACTACCCTGGTTTTTCTGGCTGCAACCAGATGGAAGCTACAACTCCCTGTGTTCAAGAACCCACTTGAAACTCTGACGATAACATTCCTCCCTATCACCACCCTACCACCTTGAGATATAAATCTTTGCTTTTTGAAATTTATTACAGTGATACAGTATTTATCAATGGCTTACTAGTATCATCACTATTCGGCTACATTGCTCTGCTCTGTCTGCATTAATGTGTTCTTGCTCGCATCTTCTTGCGCTTAAGTTTTCGTACAGTCTGTTGTTTCCACCATTTCTGCTCTGTCCAGCTTATGTTCTTCATCTCTGCATAGTTCACACTATGTTCCTGCTATCTTCTTGATCACATACAGTTCGACTTGTTTTACCGAGAAACAACAACCTTCCTCTGTCATGGAATATTTCTTGTGTTCATGCCCTCATGATTCGTTACTCTCTGAATCTCCAACGCCCATGTCTAGAATCTCAAAACGCTCAAGAGCCATGATTCCAACTCCCTAGGACAATGATTCAATGAGTGTAACTAAATAGTAACTGATCAAGAAACCACAAAGTGAAACAACAACCCTTCGATCAGATTCGGTTTGATCAGCATCGTTGGATTATACATGCAGAGGCTTTTTTAACTTTTCAATGTGTAACCTCCTATGTGGACCCTAGTAGCGCTAGCTCCTTCCCCTATCTCCTGTTGATGTGACCTTCGGTGATGCTCTCATTGTTAATGTTTATGCCATTATTATAGTTCTTTGCATTTCAATAGATAACAACAACATAAAAACAAGATCACTGAGAAATACACATTCACAAGAGACACAGCATTTATCTTGGGAAACCCTCTAGGGGAAGAAAACCCAGTAAAACTTCATTATTATAGATTGCCAAGACAATGTCAAGAGATAACTCAAACTAATACAAAAAGTCGTCTCCAAAAGATGCGCCACTCTTCTCTCTCTCTCCAACTGGTAAATCGAAACTTGCCTCTCAGAATGAGCAAGTGAGTTGCGTGTCAAAGTGAGTCGCTGACCTCTCTATATATACAAGTCTGGCACGTGTGAAGTGTCTTTACTGGCAGGGCCGACTTCTCACTCTAGGTGGGTAAACCCACCTTTATTATATTTATGGGTCTCAATAATAACTGTTGGGGCCGACTTCTTATTCTGCCTATTACAATTCTCTGTTGACCAATCCGCAAAAGGGGATTTGGTCCTAATACAATAACCGACATGATCAATCCATAATGGGGTTGATCCCATGAATAATATATAAATAATAATAAGAATACACTTTGCAGTTACATTATTTCAACACTCCCCCTTAACAAGAAGGCTATTCTTCAACAGCATCAGGCGAGAGAGGTTTGCATCATCAGTGGCATCAGGAGGACAATATCGTCAATATCATCTTGGAACATTGGTTGGCATCTCTATAAGTCATCGAAAGTTTTCTTCATCGGAAGCATCGTCATTCTCGAAAGAATGCCATCATCTTCTGCATCAATATGTATCAGTATAAATTGATACCTCATCACAGCACTAGGCTGGCCCATCACAGTACTAAATTGGCTCTATGTCACAGATGTTAAGTTGGTAGCTCAGTGCAAGTCACATCTTGCTTTACATCTAACAACTAGGTCAGAAGCAAGGTATACATCATCTTGCTTTTCGTCTAACAACTGGGTCAGAAGCAAGGAACACATCATCTTGTTTTACGTCTAACAACTAGGTCAGAAGCAAGGAGTCATCTTGCTTTACGTCTAATAGTGAGGTCAGAAGAAAGGAACACACACATCATCTTGCTTTACGTCTAACAGTGAGGTCAAAAGCAAGGAGTCATCTTGCTTTACGTCTAGCAGTGAGGTCAGAAGCAAGGAACACACACATCATCTTGCTTTACGTATAACAGCGAGGTCAGAAGAAAGGATTCATCTTGCTTTACGTCTAACAGTGAGGTCAGAAGCAAGGAACACACACA
>JASDQU010100202.1:444801-478083 GCA_032191745.1 Picea mariana | reverse complement strand
TATTATCATAAACAAAGATGCGGGAGTTGAGACTAGAAGAAGAATCCGTTCACTAGAACAAACGCACCTAGAACTCTCATCTACGATTGAACCAAAAAGTTTTAAAGCGAACAACAAGGATGAATTTTGGAATAAGGCCATGGATGAAGAATTGGATCAAATAGAGAAGAATGACACTTGGGAATTGGTTCCAAGACCAAAGAATAAGAATGTGATTGGAACAAAGTGGGTATTCAGAAATAAATTGAATGAAGATGGACAAGTTACAAGGAACAAAGCTAGATTGGTATGTAAAGGATATGCATAGGTTGAAGGAATCGACTTTGAAGAGACATTTTCTCCAGTTTCCAAAATGGATGCAATTCAATTGCTCCTAGCTTATGCATGCTCCAAGAATATTAAAGTGTATCAGATGGACGTGAAATCAACTTTTTTGAATGGGGAACTTGAAGAAGAAGTCTACATTGAACAACCCAAAGGATTTCAGTTGTCAGAGAATGCAGATTATATTACGATTGTTTCAACGCACTCTCATTGGAATTTACGAATGCAGTTGAGGTAGTGTAAACCATGATTCTATTATATTACGATTGTTTCAACACACTCTCATTGGAATTGCGTTGCATTGGTATATTGAGCTACCTAGGGGGGCATACGGTTCATTCCATCAGTTGGTGCTAGCCTTTCTCAACCACTTTCAATTTCCCATTCGTTACGATGTTGGCCTTGAACTTTTGCCGACTCTATGCCAGGGTACCGACACTTACATAGCAGACCATATCTAGGAATAGCGTAGACAGAGGTAGTTGATTAAGACTCCTATACCCCCAACATTTCTTCTATAATTGTTCCTAAAGTCTTTGCACGCTCCTATCTCGAAGGACGTTGCTACTTACGGGGTCTTCAACGAGGAAGAAGCTATCTTTAGAGCCCAGCAACTCAATTTGATATACGCTTAGTCTGGGATGTTATATCACCTTCTTCCAGACACACCATGGCCAAATCAAGATCCTAGACAAAATCTCGAACCTCATGTCGATGACATTGTAGGGTCCACCAATGTAGAGTCCACAGACTCGGCAACAAAGTCTATTGGAGGATAAGCTTCATCTGCATTCTCCAAACCCACCCAATCGGTGGATGTACATTCAGTGCAATCGTTGAAGAACCCAAATGGTGACCAGCAACCAGATGGGAATAAAAGGAAAGGTCAAAAAAATCGTAAGGGTGGAAAGAATAATAATAAACCCAAGGACAAGGATAATAATGGGAAACGGAATGATAATGTTGGAGAGGGAAAGAAAGAGAAATGTAAGGTGAAGTTTCCTTGTAAACTTTGTATCAATGACCAACTTACACATTTATGCCCCAAACTCACGAAGGTTGCAAGGATTTTAAATCTATCGCCCGCTGTTCTAACAAATCCATTCCCACACAACCAACACTTAGCCTCGAGCTCTTCGAATGCCAAAAATGCATCCGGTGGAAGTCAAAACCCACCTTCGCAAGATGGCAACCATGTTTGTATCAATATGGTCGACGCAAAAATAGATATAGCCACCTGCTCTCGATATTATGACTCTTCAAAAGCTAGTACCAATCTAGAACCTCCTCCTCCCCCTCCAGAGACAAACTTATAGTTTGAGAAACCAAATCCACCACCTCGTATTCTGAAAGGAGTACTTAAGTGCTCTACCCACAACCCTAATGCTAGAGACACCCAGAACTACTCTATTGTTGAGGATCTGTGCCAAACCCATTGCGCGATGTCAGCTTTGGAGGCACTCTAGATGTGTCCATCACAGAGGAATGCCTTACTCTCTGCCTTAGGATCTCTAGAATCTAGTGGCTTGAAAGTTATCAAGTTTGACGTCACATATGTGAAGCCTCGCTTACCATACCATGTGTCTTTCCAAATCCATGTGGAGTATTCCAAGTATACTATCAAACGAGCAGTCATTGATGAAGGTGTTGCCACCTGCGTGATGTCCCTAGTCTGTTGGAAAGCTCTCAGTTCTCCGGCCCTATCCAAGTCGTTGAACATGTTGACTGCATTTGATGGTCATTCATTCCTCCCTCATGGTATTATCCCCACCTTTCTGGTCTAGTTAGGTGGGATGATGGTAGAGGTGGAAGTAGAGGTAGTTGATGCACCTCTCAATTATAACTTGTTACTAGGTCACAATTGGACCTATGCTATGGTCATTGTTGTATCATCCATATTCTATGTACTTTGTTTTCCTCATCAAGGGGAGATTGTGACTATCGACCAGTTATCCTTTACGTACTCTAGTCCTAACTTATCTGTTAGACCGTCGATCCCTGTGATCAACAATTCTTAGCCAGCAACTGAGAATATCGACGTCGGAATGTATTCTTCCCTCATGGGTACTTTCAACTTCTTGACACCAATTCACCACGTTTACACCATGTCTAGTAAGCCCGCTTCTGCAAGGATGTACATTCCTTTCCGCACTTCCTATTTTAGTGATCCATGGACCCTACCTTCTCCGACTTCATCGTGTGAAGGACAGTTGCATGTTGGCATGGCTATGCCACTATCAGTAGCGGAGATTGTGTATCAAGTTGTTCTTGACTCTTCCCCCGATCATGATCCTATTACTTCACAGAAGGACGAGGAGGATCATGTTCTTAAGCCTGTACGGGCCACCTCGTTATCTTGTTCGCATGATTGCCTAGATGAGACTTTTCCTTCAAACGAAGCCATCCTCGAAGACATGAATGGTTCTGAGAGACCTTGGGATGACATGCATCATTGATCCTATTTTCTCCCAAGTCTTAAAAGAATCCAGCAAGATGACTTTCGGTCTACCCTGAGTGAGATAGTCGGTCACGTCGTAGTTCCACTTGATACGCACAGCATTTATGCCAAAGGAAATATGGCAAGTATTTCTCCTACCATCTCGATCGATATCTCTCGTACCCCTGGCAAGATTGAGAACATAAATATAGGTGTGGATTGTTCGCGAGAATAAATTATGATCTACACCGATCTCTTCAAATAATTTCGAGATGTATTTTCTTGGTCATACGAAGAGATGCCAAGGATCGACCCTTGGATTGTCGAACATGAGATTATAACTTACTCGAATGCTAAACCTATTAAACAACATCTTAGAGCTGTGAATCCTAGGAAGGTCGCTACTATTAAGGCAGAGGTCGAGAATCTGCTTAACACTGGCTTCATCTACCTGGTTCCCTTGACCGAATGGGTATCTAATCTCGTTCTTGTGAATAAAAAGCAAGGAACCATCCGTGTGTGTATGGACTTTCACGACCTGAACAAGACTTGTCCTAAAGATAACTTCCCCGTGCCTTTCATTGATTAGATTCTCGATGAGTGTGCGGAAAGCGAGATATTTTCTTTTATGGACGGATTTTCAGGCTATAACCAAATCCAAATCAAACCTGAGGACCAACACAAGATGGAATTTATATGTCCTTGGGGTACTTTTTCATTCGGGAAAATGCCTTTCGACCTTAAAAACACCAGAGCAACCTTCCAATGTGCTATGACTTTCTCTTTTCACGATCTCAAGCACATAGTCAAAGCCTACCTGGATGATCATGTTGCTCACTCTCGCAAGAGAGTGGATCATGTCATACACCTTCGCCTAGTTTTTGAAAGATGTTGTTACTATAGAATCTGGCTAAACCCTCATAAATGCATATTTTGCGTTAAGTCTGGTCATCTCTTAGGATTTTTAGTTTCCAAGACTGGGATCATGGTAGATCCTTTTAAGGTTGAGGAAATACTTCAGTTGCCTCCCCCGCGCACAATTAGACAACTTCAATGTTTATAGGGAAAAGATAACTTTATACGTCAATTCATAGTGAATTATTCCAATATTACTAAGGGTTTCATGCGCCTCTTGAAGAAAGACACCCCCTTTATCTGGGATGAGCGAGCCTAGGAGTATTTTGACGCTTTGAAGAAAGCCTTGGTATCGGCCCCTCTGCTGAAATCTCCTGATTACAGTAGAGATTACCTGTTGTATATTGTCGCGTTTGTAGAGATGATTGCTATGGTTCTAGTTCAGGAGGATGATGAGCTCCATGAGCACGTCATCTACTATCTCAGTCGAAATTTAGTCAGTCCTAAGCTTAATTACTCTCACATCGAAAAGCAAGCTTTGGTTGTCGTTCACGTAGTCCAATGCTTACGTCACTATATATTACTTTGCAAGACTACGGTGGTGGTCGATGTCAATCCGTTTCAATACGTCCTTACTAGACGTATCATCGGGGGGAAATATAATAAATGGATTGTCATCTTACAAGAATTTGATCTTGACTTCGCTTCAGCCAAGTCCAAGAAATCACTAGTTTTTGCAGAGTTAGTATCTGATTTTCCACGATTAGACGAGGATGTTATCCATGTTGATTCATTTGCAGGCGAACGCATTTTCCTTGTCTCGTTGTCTGATCCCTGGTATGGAGACATTGTTTTATATCTTCAAACCTTGAAGTTCGCTCAGCATCTCTCGCAAGATGATTGACAGCGTGTTAGATACCAAGCCAAAAAGTATACCATCATCAGTAACACTTTGTATCACCAAGGAGTAGATAATATCTTGCGTAGTGGGTTAACTCAACAGGAAGTCGATTCAGTCCTAAACGATTGCCACAAAGGGGCTTGTAGTGGTCAGCTATTCGGGCTTGCAACAGCCCAAAAAATCCTACGAGCCAGTTATTTCTGGCCCACTATCTTTAAAGATTGTATCGAAGTGGTTAAGAAGTGTCACCCCTGCTAGGTGTTCACTCAGAAAATGTGCTCGCATCCAGCCCTTCTTCACCTAGTCATCACCGTCGGTCCCTTCCCCAAATGGGGCATATATTTCGTCAATTGCAAACCAACTTTGGCTGGGGGGCATCAACAAATTATCGTGTTCATCGACTACTTTACTAAGTGGGATGAGGCCATGCCTACTATAAAATCTGATGGGAAGACTGCAACCTTCTTCGTGTTCAACCAAATTATCGCCCGGTTCAGTATCCCGAGTGAGATTGTCATTGATCATGGAGGTCACTTTCAGAATGAAATGATGGTAGAACTAGCATCTAATCTAGGGTTTAGACACAGTCATTCATCCCCTTATTACCCCTACGCAAATGGGAAAGTAGAGGCCGTCAAAAAGTCTCTCAAGACCAATTTGCAAAAAATTGTCAGTAGGAGTAATTCCAATTGGCACATCATGCTATATCCCGCGCTTTGAGCATACCAAACCTCGGTTAATACTGCCACTAGTTTTTCCCCTTTTCAATTAGTGCACGGTGTGGAGTCGATCCTTCCTTTTGAATGTGAAATCCCTTCTCTCAAGTTGGCAGTCGAGCTCCTACCTGACACTTCAGATTTAGAGCGATGCCTTGTGCACCTAGAGAGTCTTGACGAGCAGCATCAAGACACCTTTACGGCTATCGAGGCAAACAAGAAATGTGTCAAGGTTCAGTACGACAAGTCTATTTCTCCCCAATTGTATGTCGAGGGTGACTTGGTCCTCTTGTATGATCAAGCCAAAGAACCGCTAGGGGCAGGCAAGTTTAAACCCATGTGGCATGGTCCTTACATCGTGTGACGTGTCCTAGAAAAATGAGCCTATGAATTAGAAGATTATGAAGGGAATAAGTTGGCCAAGCCCATAAATGGGATCTACTTGAAAAGATACTACGCTTGAGCCCTAGGCTTGGGTGGAAATATTTGTATACTAATGTAAATTTAGTGTATATACATCTCTTTCATCCTTTTCTTTTGTCTTTAGCTTGCTTATCGAGTTTTCCCTTTGTTGGCAGATGTCAATGGAGTCTTCGGTCTACCTAGGATTCGAAAATGGAGCCAATCATCATACACGGAACTTGGCTTCCACTTCTTGGGTGGTTTACTCACCCGAAGGTCTGTTGGTGTCTTCAAGTGGCGCATGCCTAGGGCCATCCACGAATAATGTGGCCGAATATAGCGTCGTCATAGAAATTTTTCGCAATGATATCTCTCATTGCATTCGCTCTTTAGAAGTTCACCTTGATTCCCAGTTAGTAGTATGTCAGTTGAACGGCTGTTACTGCATGCGTGATCCTACTTTACTCCGTCGATTCCTACGAGTACGTATTTTAGAACAACAATTTGATTTTATTACATATTATCACATTCCTAGGAGTTATTATCATGTATCTGATGCCTATTCTAACTACATTTTAGATTTCCATTTGTCACATTAATAAAGCAAAGAAAACCATTAAATCAATATACACATTGTATGATATAAGTAAAGCCGAAGATCTTTTTTTTATATATTTAAAAATATGGTGTTTATATTACAAAATTGGGGCTAAAACCCTCAATACACATATACAGTCGGTATACATATCCCACGACATTTATGCTTGTGGCGTTGGATGTGTGTCATGGTAGGAAAACATGGCATTTGCAAGATGCCGAAAGATTCGTTCCCATGCTCTAGGTACACCAACCACCTGTCGTTGCATGGCTTCAGGTAGATCCTCTACCTGAACCATAGGAATCCTCTGTGTCAAACAAGACAGATTGCCCTGCACATTTTGTAGGACTCTCTCTGCTTCTCCTCCCGCCACCTCATCTCCCTGGTTCCTATGTCTATGTCGTAGGAATCCCTCTAGCCGCCGCAGACCCATGTCTGCGATTACACAAGTGTCTATTTAATACTCAAACACCATCCCAAAAATATTTTTGTTCCTTAAGTACAAAAATACAAAAAAATGAAATATTTAAAAATTTGTTACCTATATCACCGTAGGCAGCCCCTGGTGGAAGTGGCATATCAGGATCTCTTTAGAAATCGATCCCCGCATAGGGATAGTCGTCCAGTGCAATGATCTACCGCTGCCACCAGAAGAAAAAATTATCATTGTAGGGTGTGGTCACCCTACCTCCCCCCTGCCATCTCATGACCTCGATCCACCGTACCATGGCTGGATCGCATGGTCCTCTAGGAAGAACCTCCACTCTAGGTCCCAGACCTGGAACCCGCTCAAAAAAGAAGATGCAAAGAATAGAGGCAAACCAAAAGTTTCACTTACTCCCTTGTTTGCACTCCTTCAACTGACCTTTCATACTAGTCAACAGTGAGGTACACCAGTCGTAGACAGTGGATCTAGCACACTCTACTGTGTAAAACATAAGTAGTCTTGATGCTTGATGCAACGAGGTCGAACCTATGATCCTGGTAAGCACGAGCACTATGATCTTCAAACTGAGATTACTTATTGCCTGGATGGGGACTTGACTTCCCACCTTGGGAGTCCCTGCTATACAGTGGGCATCGATATACTCTTTGATCTTCATCCCACTCCTTGCTCCGTGTGACTTGAGGTTCACAACCTCCCCTCGGTGTGATAGACCAGTCAAGAAGTATATGTCCTCTACTTTGATCCTCAGTGGTTGTCCATCGAGGATAAAGCTTCCGCTATCAGGGTCCCAGTAACCCACCAACATCTCCAATAACCTCACTTGGGCCCTCATTCCTTTGAGAGCCCAAAATTTATGCAAAACACATCTTTTTAGGGCCGCTTGAGCCACCAGATCTCATTCAACCACTGCATCCACCTCCTCATGCTCTCGCTCTCTCCATTCCAGGACCATCCTGCAAAAACAAATCAATTTTTTGAGTTAGAAACCCTTTTTTGACCATTTGTGTACCTATACACAGCCTTATTTGCACGCAGTCGCATGTAGGGCTTGATACATGCTCCCTGTGGTTCACACAGGGGCGTATACCTCGTCGTACACGTGACCTTAACAAAGGAGACCCGCGTACACCAAAAATCCTAATTTACGCCCTCAAAAACTAAAAAATTGGAACCTAATTCAAAAATGTAATCCACTGAATTTGAAGAATATGAGACGAAGAGTTACCTAATCCAGACGGTTCGTGATTTTGTTTCCCAATGCTCCCGTAATCGCCGTTTGAATCTTGGAGGTATTTTTGGTCCAAATTGCACTATTTCGGTAAAAATCAAAATGATATAGTAATTTTTTATTTTATTACTATTTATAAGCTATTTTTACCCACTTTATATAGTTTCATGCTATTTTTTAACCTAATGCAGTAATTCAAGTGTGGTTTTGAGCTGGTTTTTTGTAGTTTTGACTCAGTTTTCTTGCAGATTTCAACATCATGATTGGTCGTTCGTCACCTCGGCCAAGTATTTTCATAACCTAGCATATAGGATAGGTATCCACTCCATCGTGCATTTTTGCATTATCCTTTGACTACCACCTTTTTTATGCCTTAGGTACAAACCCATTTGTTGTGACACAAAACTTTTCATCTATTATAAGTAGTGCCACTAATAAATGATAGAGACTTACCAAACATGGGTGCCCTAGTTAGATCCCCTTTGTCATTTGGTGCCCATGCCGAGTTTTTTCCTTAGGACCGGGAGTCCATTATAACTTGATACATGACTTTATAATGAACCTCATTTCTCATTCATGCACATGCGGCCTTATTCCCCCGCGGACTCCCAAAAACGAGTCTTAGTTAAGCTCTATTCTGACTCGTCTAAAAACAAAAAAGATTGTTGAGTGATTTTTCCCTTTCACACTCATTAAAATAGATTTGAAAGGTCATGAGTCTTAGTTAATCTCTTTTCCGACTCGTTATCAAAAATAGCAAAGATCGTCGAGTGAACTTGTCTTTTTCACACTCATAAATGGATTTGAAAAGACGTATATTTGGCACAAGTTTACCCCTTTTTCACACCAAGTAGACTACAAGACATAAAAAAGGATATTTTTTGGCATTAATTTGTGATTGCATCTCATGCCCTCGCTTGCAGTATTGAGCCTTTAGTTGGTTCTCGCTTTGCATTATAAACTGTTGCCTAAGCAGTTTTTCATCCTCAACCAAGCAGAGCCTTGTTTATATCTTTTTCAATTTGACACCCTATACCTTGGAGTAAACATCACCCTGAGTGTCCATCTCCCACAGGCATTTCCATGCATTAAGCATAGGTACGTTCCACTGCTGGAACTAGTTTTGCTTACTTGCGACACTCGTTTCCTCCTTTGTATCATAGCATTCATTTTTTATGAAAAAACAAAAAAAGACGGGCGGGAAGGGAATACTATATTATAATTGGCAGTAGTCACGTTGCCTTTGAATAGAGAACAAAATTATTGAGTCCTTGTGTCATCATAATTTTGGGTTTAGCATGGCCTTAGGAAGTTGATCTCATTATAGAGTTTTCTCTACCAAATGGTTACTCTTCCATTCCCTATAGAGAACGTTATTGATGCCTCCTACATCTAATAGTCACATCATTGAGTCTATGCTGTCGGAGTCCACCATATGTCTCATGCTCTTGTTCAAAGGAAGTCTCACAACCTACGTCGGCCACTCCTCGGAAATCTTGACTTTGCATGTCATCCATACCCTCAGTTTGTCTCATAATCACATGATACTATGGTCTTATGATGCACCCTGGCCCTACTTGCATCATCAGTAGGTCACCTTGAACCCATCAATCGACATTTCATCATTGGTCATTGACTGGGTGGTTTCCCTTGTGTTCGACGACAAGACATATATTCACACTTTTGGATTCGTGCAGTGTCTTGGATTCCATTAGCATTATTGGTGTTTTCCTTGCCTTTGTCAGCAGTTTTCATGATTGGTTGTTATTCAGAGGGTCTTTTTCGTGTATCGCTTGCATTTTATACATGCGAAAGACGCACAGGGTCGTTGGTTCATGAACATGGACTTCATCCGATCTCCAACAAATCATGAAGCTCATGCTTTGTTCCTCGTGCTGACTGATGAGAGATGCCTTAATGCTCTCCTTTCAGCGGGTCTCTTTCCATCGACTTCAGCTCATTTATTCTGGATATGGGACCTAGAGTTTTATGAGTACCTTGAGGCTTGCAGTCATTAGTGGCAAGCTCTCTCGCCATTGACAGATGGGAATACATCAATGTCTCCTAATCAATGGATTTATCAAGTGTTATACACCGACTCCTTTATTCACACTTGTAGGAATGTACTTGGTGCCTTGATACCTACTTTCATTATTGGTAGGTTGTCTCGCATTTGTTAACGTTATACCTCAATGACCGGTAATCAAATGATGTCTCATTATGTTCGACCTCAACTCCTTTATTCACATGATGTAGACTTTCACCCTTGGCGAATAGTGTAGAGGACTTGAATACATCACTATGTGGTCATAGCTTTCCTGAGTTGTTGCTTCCCTTTCATTGGACCAGCACCTGTTCGACTTTAGTGATCATGGGAGATCAGATTGTACTCCATGGTATACAGATATCTTTAGATTGATTTTGAGACTAGTTTCACTGGGCCTTGTTCGTGACTATGACAACTTTTGGCATATAACCGCAATTGTATCTGCCTATTCATGGCCACAAACACTTATCTGGTATATTTTCTGCATGGATCTGCATTGTATTCTTGGAAGCCATGTATGCAAAGTCAGTAAAGAATGTAATGATCCATCGAGTTTTTCCAGTTGGTTCTCTACCACTCTACTCCTAGGTTATTTATAATGTATTTCGGCCATCACAGATACTCCTCTAATCTCACACATTAGGGGGCATCTGTTATAGCAAGATTTTCCTCACCATTTCTATCTTGCACAAAGGGCCTTTTTCCATTTCCCTATGCAGACTTATCATCCCTTTTTGATAAATCCAGAGCTAAAAATAAACATTTTTCCACATATACGCACCCTATCAGCTATACAAAAAGCATATATGCATGCTTCTCCACTACAACCCATGTACATCAGGATTTGTGCCAGAAAATACAAAAATGGAGTCAGGTTTCCATGTCACGACAAGAGATCTCTGATCCTTGGCCTTCCATATACTAGAAATGTTCTGAATTGGCCCTTTAGTTTCATTTTAAAGGCTATAAGAGAACAATTTCGAGCTATGGAAAAGAGAAGAAAGCATTCAACTTTGAGAGCAAAGTTACTCTGGAGAAATTACTTCATATTGAGTCTGCATCCCTTTGTCACTCAAGTATGAACACAGTGTTCAACCCCCAAGCTCTTTCCCTATTGTTGAGAGAACCTCATTGTCTCTCTCCTTTGAGCTTGCCTTTGGTGGAGGATTGAAGTGGTGGAGGCCCGGTTGAAAGAAACTAGTTTCCTTGGTTTCAAACCATGTCGACACGGAAGTCTGTAATGTTGACACTTTTGTTGATCAATTATTAATAGAAATACTCATTTCCCGTCCTATTGGTATCATGCAAATATATAATTATTATCCATGGGCATGTTTGTAATGTTTATTAATGGATTATGCTATCTTATGTGCTAACCCCTTTACATTATCACTATATACTTGCTTTTCTTGTTTTTTGAGAACTTGTTGCAGGTATAAAGCTTTGGTTCGAAGTGCTCAATGGTGGAACATCATCAAACATTGGATCGAGGTAGGCCTCTTTATTATCTTGCACATTAGTTTATATAGCATACAATGGAATTGAGTTGATTTATGCAGTCATACTTGTCTGTTGTGGTTTACACTTGGCCATAGAGAGTTTTTCCCTCGTAATATGCACGCATCAAACTTCTGTTCAGGCGTTGTATTCTTCCTGACCCACTGGTACTGATCCTGATCCTTCTTTGTTGCATCTTATCTTTTCTTGGCTCCAACTATAGTAACTATTTTTATATTCTTCCCATCCTCTTCTCTGTTGTCCACGGAAATCCACTGGACATATTTGATTGTTTTGGTTTCTCTTGTCCTGTATCTTCACCAGAAGTTTCGGACAGTCTTTTATCTCATGGTCTGTTGCACAATAATACATACATTTCACATGTGGTTCTAAACAATCTCTTTCATAGTGTCTAGGTTTCTGACAGTTGTGACAAACTACAGGTCCTCAACCTCCTCCAAAGCCTCTTCCTCCTCAGCCTCCTCCTTTGAAAACTCCTCGGTTACCCTAATTATCTTTGTGCGGTGTATTATACTGAGGTCCTTGATTTTACTGCGCCTGCACATTATTGTACTATGGTGGCACTGCACACTATTGTGCGTTGTTATACTATGGTGGACCGAACTATTGTCGGTTATTATACTGCAGTTGTTCTTGAAACTACTGTGTGGTATTATACTATGGTTGTTGTGCATTATTATACTGTGGTTGTTGCACATATTGCGTTGTCATTAACTCAACCTTCACCCTATATGCATTTGATGTCCCCTCCTTCATTATTTCCAAGGTTCTGCAGTCCTTGTCTTCATGTCCAACTCACTTGCAAAAATTACAAAATGTACTCTTCGGTATTGTCTGATACTTCTGCATCATGGGACAATTATAGGGATCATTCCCATGTGTTTTTCATATCTCGCACTATGGTACTCCCTATGATAACATATTCGGCATACCTACTGCTATATATTGCGCAAAGGTTGGGCACTCATTCTTATGATGACCTTTTTCTCTGCAAAATGTGCACCAGACATCTTCCCTCTTTTCCTTTCCCTTATTTTGATTTAACTAAAATGTTAAGTTCTTCAGATCTTGTCTCATCTCTTCCAAAGTTGGATCTGTTTGCTTATGCTGATTTTCCTCTAGCTGTAATGTTTCTCTCAAGGCCTCAACCTAGGTTTGGAACTTTTGTTGCCTCAAAGGATACTTCAAATGTGTCAATAAAGAGTTAACAAATAAATGTCTATGTTGAATATCAGTAATAGGGTACTTAAAATTACCTTTAAGTATTTTAAACCTCTAGTCCACCTCCCAGACTGATTCTTTCGGTTTCTGCTTGATCTCTATCACTTCATTCATGAACTGATCCTCTAAAATTGGTTTCTAAAATTCAACAATAAACTACTTCTTCACATCTTCTACAGTCGTAGGTGCTCCCATTGGATTATTTTCTGCGAGACCCATGTACCAGTCTAATGCATGGTCTCTAAATGTGATTTCCAACTGAGCAACCTTTGTATCTTCTTCTGTAATATGATTAGTTGCCCATATATTCTCAAAAATAAACAAATGCTTCTCTGGGTCCTATGACCCTTCTCCTGGGAATTCTGGTAACCTAATAGTTGGATCTTGTCCTACCATTATGAAGTTTTTTGTGCTACCACCTCCGCGTGGTGTAGATACTTGACTGCTACTTGCTAAACTTACACTTTTGCTTGAACTTCCACTAGACCCACATCCTATAAAAATCCTTCTACCACTAATCACTTGTTGGTTAACTGATTTTTCTTATTCATATGTCTTAGTCACACATGGGGTTGTGGGTGGGTTCCACACTAATTCAGATCTAGAATGGAGAGCCTTCTTCTCCATCGAACCCCTGACCTCTGGTTTTATTCTCATATGTGGCACATAATATTTCCTTAGTATGCCCTGTCGTGCGGAGATCCTCTACCTCTTCCTCATCATTGTCCAAGCCCTATCGTTAGGATACTTCCCTCTTTTTCTTATTGATCTTATAGCGATAGGATCGTCCACTGTGCATCACTCCTTCTTTCTTTATTATTTCCCTGGTATGTTCCTCATCCATCATTATGGGGTCCATTGCTTCCTTATTGTGGACTCCAACCAGATCCCTCTCCATATCTCAGATCTTCCTTAGTACTTACCCCATCCACGTAGAGTGATTTAGTTTTCTGATTCCATGGTCATCACGCCTTTATCATGCAATAAGATCTTGATCGACGTGTAAAGAGGCCTAATGTACCTCCCTCTTGGTCCCTTCAAGAAATATTGATCTGTAGCAGTATATGAATTCACTATATCGACTGCAAATTCAATAATAAACCAGGCAGTAATACTTTCTAACCAGAAATCCAATTGGTGCGTGAATTAATTATTAACCCTTTCCAACTGCACAATGTTCTCAATAGTCCACTCTACTGGCCTTATCTGATTAGTCGGACGAGTATCCGTCAACCTCAATATCCACTCATGTAATAACTCTGGGAAATAACATAAATATGTCTCATGCAGATCAGTAAACACATACCTCTACAGATATTGACGTGGTGTATACCTTGATATATTATTATATTTTTGCGCAAACTTGAGCTGCTTTGTCTCCAACCATCTTTCCATCTCTTTATTTGTAGGGTTCTATGGCCTAAACATCCCTTTTTACCACTGCATCTTCTTCAATGTTCTTCACCAGATCCCTTCCAGGTTTTTCTTCTGAGTTCCAACTGGCAACGGAACCATTTGTTGGATATATGGGCTGACCCAGGCTCTACCTTAGTTCTCCAACAAAAACCTATTCATCATTGGCCCTTTTGGTAAACCAAAATACTACACCGCGCATAGAGTGCTCAGCGCAGTCTCACCCAAGATGGCTTATGGGTGACTGCAGGACACATATGTCTACAGTCATGGAAGGGATTGGGGATGTTATACTTCTTCTATCTTAGCATGCATTACATCATATACTTCATTATACCATTCATCTTAAGCTAATAGTTATTTCATTTTGAATTATGAGTACGACGCACTAAAAAATACTATTCTATCCATTCAGCATTCATTCATAATTGTAGAAGCAACAAAACATCATTCAACACATCAAAACACATGATTTTATTGCGGTTCACCCCCCTGGGCTACGTCCACAAAGATATTCTTCTTTATTTCTTATTATTCATCAAATAGTGTTGCACACATTACATCATAGGTTTATGAATGGTGAGGTTGACCAGCATCGTACCAAGTTCCATAGCTTGCAACCTGACCCTCAATTACATCTCAACACTGACTCCATCTAAGCTCTGCGGCTCTCAACAAAATAAATACTTCAACTCAAACTCAAAAAAATGCTCAAATTATTTCGCTCATACAAAGTGATACTCAAAAATATCTCCCCTATTGGCCTCATGCATCCTCTATTTATATTACAAAAGTGGGTAAAAACCCTTACATCATGACTCAAAACCATGATTCTAAGTGGACTCCACTTGTCCACTTTCTAATTGTCTTTTGTGTGGTTGGTCTTCGATCCAATCGTTCCTTGCTTTGAATCTACACTGATATTCCTTCTTTACTGGCATGTTGCTTCCTTTTCCCTTTGTCGTGCTATTTTTCCTTCTTTCCTAGCACACACTTCTTCCTTTGGTCCATTCCATAGCTCTTAGCCTCGTTTACTGCGTTGAACCCCAAAATTTCTTGCTCCAACATTGACTTGTTCCTCTTCTTCCTATGTGTTCAATATATGCATGTCTATTGTTGTTTAATTCATCATATATAGATTTGTTTTTTCTTAACAATATAGTGTGGAAGAAGGAGGTTTCACTTTGTTCCTTCCAGGACTTTTCTTGCACCTAGGAGTTTGGACATCAAGATCAAAGGCTGGAGTAGCGAGGACAACCGATGTAAAAAGGTGAGTCATTCATCTCTCTCTTCTCATTATAATTATTGAATCGGTCTAGGGGAGAAGTAGTACACCATTTGTTTCCTTTTGTCTTGGATCAAAGAGGGTTCCTGATCCAAGGGGGGTTTCACCTGACCGTAGGGGGGACTTTACCACAACAGAAAATTGGCAACTCCACTGGTGAGAGTTCTCTTTAGTCTTTCCTTGGTGTTTTTCTAGTCTTTTGAGTCTTTATTATCACTTGATATTTTTTATTTTGATGCTTCTTCTTTGATCTCTTCCCTTCCCACATCATCATTGGGAAGCTCTTTGAGCTAAACACATGACCCTATCTCAAATCTGGGTATAGTTTGAGTTTTTTCACCACTTTACAGGCTTCATCGGCCCCCCTATAAGGGAGTACAGAGTGATGAAACCCTTATTATCCCTCCCTGTCAGTGTATTAGGGAGTGATGAAACCCTAATCATCGCCCTGTCTGCATGGTTACAGGGGTGATAGTCCTTGTTCTGGGTGAATTTGGAGCCTATTTTTCCTCCTTTATGTCAGTGTTTTGTCTCAGACCTTTACATTAGAATCCTCCATGCTTGATTGTGGATTTGGTCTGTTGAATTTCAATGATTATCACATTTTTTTTCCTCTTTTGAGTTTGCATTTCCTTCAAATAATGAAATATTCATGATTCCCTAGGTTAACTTGGTCCTTTGGTTCATTCTATTTCATCAATAGTTTGATCCCCATCAATGGTAGGTATTCAAACTTTTGTTTCGTTGATTCCAAATCCCTCTAAGCGTTTTACTTGCTTGTTTTTGGAATCCTTTTCATCAATTTGGAGGTTTCTTATGTTGCACTAAGCCTTGTTTTTTAGTCTCTTGTTCTTCTCCTCTTGGGAAAAATTTTGATCCCTTGAGTATACTCCTGAGCTCTTTTGGACTTGTTGCAACTTTTCATTGATATTTTATCTTTTCTACTTGAATTTTGAGGTTTCATAAATTGTGTTTCCTTTGCTTTGCATGTTTGGGTTCTTGTTTGAACAAGTGTTGAAAACGTATTTGTGTTTGGGTTCTTTCAGCCTAGTTGAGTGCGTGTTTTCTTCACCTTCTTTATCTTTTGGTTTATTTAAAAGTGTCATCGATTCCTTTGATTTTGATTGAAAGTGGAAGAAAAGAAGAGCTTATTTTGAGTTTTTATGTAATTTGAAAAGAAGAAAACAATTTTTTTGCATTCTACTTTTATAGGTGGAGTTTTGGGCATTTATTTTTGTTACGAAGAAAAAAGAGCTCTTCTCCTTTCCTTAGATAGATTTCATCAAAATAAGATCTTTGCATCTCATTATTTATACATGGTTTTGGATTCGATTCATTAACACCATCCGTTTCATCTTTGTATGTTGTATTGAATAAAGAACAACCATTAGAAGGAACGTGGCACAGAATATAAAATCAATTAGACTTTTTGTTCTTTGATAGCAAACGAAAAAGTCAAGGATTTTAGGGCCTTGATAGTAGTGTGGAGAGTTAAATCTTCAAGGCCACAGGAAAAATACTATAGAATACTAGAGAGTGTAAAATCCAAGAGTAGCAATTAACGTTAGTCGGGAAAACTCATCTCACACGGGATTCAAACACGAAGTCAAGTAAAGTGATCGGTTGAGATTTCCCTTCTTCTGATTTCCTAGTGGGACCATTGCAAGTTTGGGGATTTAAAGAGTGGAAAGTCCTCAGGGTGACACCACTTCTTCTTAGTTTTTGGGTCATGGATTTGTGTCCAGAATTCCCATACCCATTTTCTAGTATTAATTGTCGACTGTACCCACCCACCCAGTCTTTCGTTATGAATTGGTAAACATAGTAACCTCTCCTAGGTGGTACATGTGAAAGATGTTCAATCTCATATTCAACGAACCTGGAGGGTATTTTCCTATGAGATATTACTTTCACCTTGGGGGATTATTGCATGAAGGTTATCGTAACTGTTGCTCATTTCTTCATTGAGGGCCTCGTTTCCCATCTTTGGAAGATTGTTACTTCATTTATCCCTTTCATAAGGGAGTTTTTTACTTTCTCTTATCTTGTAGGGACTTTGATAGTGTATTATTTTTTACTTTTACCAAACCTTAGATTGAATTCGCATCGATGGTGACATTTCCTGAGGTTACCAACCAAAGGACACCTTTTTACGGGGAACCTTATGCTTTTCCTTCTTTTCGAATTGTTGGTCCTCCCTACTTCACTACATTGAATCTTCCCAGTTTCACTATGGGGTTAACAGTATGGTTGTTTTCCACTCCTTTGGTCCTAAATTCCCCTATTGTTCCCCAAGCAAGCTCTCCACTACATAAACATCAACCTCATGTTGACCCTTTTCCTTATTCACCCATCGAATCTTCTTCCCTTTCTTCTTCCTTGACTAGTGAAATCCTTGAAGCTAGTAATCAGGAGGCTAAGACGAAGAAGAAAAGGAAGAACAAGAAGAAGAAAAATAAGAAAGGGGAAATCAACCAACCACTATGGTGAGTGTTTATAATGTTAAAAAACTGACCAACATAGGTCGCAAGCCCAAATTCCCTTGCAGGATTTCTAAGGGTGAACACCTTCTTAAAAATTGTCTTGGTATTCCCAAGGTCTTAGAAGTGTGGTCCAAGGGTTCTCAACAACCCATATCCCCAACCATTGGATGTCATGTTGGTAACAACCCATCAACTAGTGATCATAAGGTTGGGGGGAAAAAAGGTAAAGTAGGGATTCCTTTCCGGTTATGCAAGGATATGCACCTCAGTTACCTTTTCCCTCATATGGATAAAGCTTCAAAATTTTTGGAAGACATTGTTGTTTCCCGAAAACAACACCCAACTGCTTCCCATGAGTCTTGTCCCAACCAACCATCGGTTGATGAAGTGGTCAGTATGATCCAATCCCCGTTCGATTACACTCTTCCTTTGGAGAGTGAATTGGATATCGTTGAGGTCTTTCTTGTGACTTCATATTCCTCCGGACAATGGGGCATTTCACTCATTTCAACGGAAACCCCTCCAAGTATTGAGGTCATTTCCTTCGATTGGAATAGACTGCCATAATCTCACTTTCCTTCCTACCTTCCTTTCCAAATCATGGTGCAGGTTTATGATATGATCACGGTACATCACACTATTGTTGACTAAGGCGCTTATGTTAGCATTACATCCTCAACTTCTTGGCAAGCTTTAGGTTCCCCTCATCTTGTGTCGGTTACCCATCATTTGTTGGATTTTAATCGAAGATCCAATGAACCAATAAGGATCCTTCCTCAGCTTCCCATCACCTTAGGAGGGAAAACTATCTGAATCGATGTTATGGTAGTCCAAGGCCCCTTGGAATTTAATTTACTCCTTGGGCGGGACTATGTTTATAGTGTGAAAGTTGTTGTGTCCACACTCTTTCGAGTGATGCATTTCCCTCATAATGGAAACATTATGATCATTGAACATCTTTCGTTCATTAGTATTGATCTGACTATCGACCATCTGACTTCATGTTCCTTATATGAAAGTGGTATCCCCCTGCCACACGTTAATTATGTGGTATCATATTCCATGCCTTCAACTACTGAAAAGAAGAAGCCTCTCACTGTATGCTAGACTTCTTTTGACTCATATCTGGTAGTTGACATGGAGAAACCTTCAATAGGGGTTTTGGAGTTTGATATTTCCCCCGTTACCCCTATTGAGTCTCTTGACATAAATTGTTTCTAGAGCATCGTTCTTCTATCTGATGAAGACCTATGGGAATCCATGGTCAAGGTTGATGAGAATAGTTCACTTTCTATGCTAAGCTCATTAAAAAAATGAAACAGATAACCACGAGCATAAATTGCTTTCTTTGTCAAGCTCGTTAAAAAATGAAACAAATGCCCATGAGCATATTTTTCTTTCTTTGTCAAGATCATTAAAAAATGAAACAGATAACTATGAGCATAGTTCATTGTCTGTGTCAAGCTCGTTAAAAAATTAAACAAACCCCCCTCCAATTGAGTCGAGTCTTCCACTAAATCTCGTACCTGGACCTTCATTTCCTATGCATGTGACAGTTGATCCTCCTTCGTCCTCCCTCTTTAGTGAACTTATTTCTATTAGTAACCAGGAGTCTAATCGAGTGCAGAAGAAGTGTCAGCGGATTAAACAAAGCTTAGGGGGCATGTCTCCAACCCCTGGACATCATGTTGGAGTTAAGTCGCTATATTTTTCCTATCATGTTGGGGGGAAAGTACCAACCTATTAACATCACGTTGGGAAAAAACATGTCCATGGGTATCACTCAAAGTACCAACCTATGGACATCACGTTGGGAAGAAACTTGTCAATGGGTATCATTCCGAGCATAGTTCATTTTCGGTTTCAATCTCATTAAAAAATGAAACCATCCCCGAGCACGGTTTCATTTTTGGTTTCAATCTCGTTTAAAAATGAAACCAACCCCGAGCACAGTTTCATTTTTGTTTTCAAGCTCATTTAAAAATAAAACAAACCCCGAGCATAGTTTCATTCTCTGTTTCAATCTCATTTAAAAATGAAACCAACCCCAAGCATAGTTGCATTCTTTGTTTCAAGATTGTTTAAAAATGAAAAAAACCCTGAGAATAGTTTCATTTTTTGTTTCAAGCTCATTTAAAAATGAAACCAACCCCAAGCATAGTTTCAATCTCTGTTTCAAGCTCGTTTAAAAATGAAACCACCCCAAGCACAGTTTCATTCTCTATTTCAATCTCGTTTAAAAATGAAACCAACCCCGAGCACAATTTCATTCTCTGTTTCAAGATCGTTTAAAAATGAAACCAACCTTGGGCACGGTTTCACTCTCTATTTCAAGCTTGTTTAAAAATAAAACCAACCCCGAGCACAGTTTCATTCTCTATTTCAAGCTCGTTAAAAATGAATCAGACACTTCGAGCATAGTTCATTTCTTGTGTCAAGATTGTTAAAAAATGAAATAGATAACCATGAGCATAGTTCACTTTCTGTGTCAAGCTCGTTAAAAAATCAAAACAGATAACCATGAGCATAGTTCGCTTTCTATGTCAAGCTCGTTAAAAACTGAAATAGATACCCATGAGCATAGTTCATTTTTTGTGTCAAGCTCGTTAAAAAATGAAACATATAATCATGAGAATAGTTCACTTTCTATTTCAATCTCGTTAAAAAAATAAACAGACCCCCCTCCAATTGAGTCGAGTCTTCCACTAGATCTCGTACCTAAACCTTCCTTTCCTCGGCCTATGTCAATTGATCCTCTTTCTTCCTCCCTCTCTGGTGAATCTATTCCTATCAGTATCTAGGAGTATAATCAAGTGCAGAAGAAGAGTCAATGGATGAAACGAAGCTTGGGGTCCATGTCTCCAACCTCTGGACATCATGTTGGAGTTAAGACGCTAGCTTTTGACAATCGTTCTTGGGGCAAAGTACCAACCTCTAGACATCATGCTGGGAAAAAACCTGCCAATGGGTATCACTCAAAGTACCAACTTCTGGACATCACTTTTGGGAAGAAACCCGTCAAAGGATATCAGTCTGAGCATAGTTCATTTTCGATTTCAAGCTCGTTAAAAAATGAAACCAACCCCAAGCATAGTTTCATTTTCGGTTTCAATCTCATTAAAGAATGAAACCAACCCCAAGCACAGTTTCATTCTCTGTTTCAATCTCATTAAAAAATGAAGTAGACACTTCGAGCATAGTTCATTCTTTTGTTTCAAGCTCATTAAAAAATGAAGCAGACATCTTGTTGTTTGTTTAATGGTTGCACTTGCTACTGCTTTCTTGCTATTTACCATATCACTTTCTTATGGCCATTGAAATTATGCTTGATGCTAGTCATTCTCATCACATTGCTCCCATTTTGTAGTTACCCTCTAGAGAGACACATAGTTGTGAGTAGTCCTTGCTTGGCATGCCCACTTGTTATGCCCTATCACAATCATTTCTTAGGAGTCGTTATGCCCGTTGGAACTTAGTTGCATGTCACTCGTTCTCTCTAAATGAGTTTTTTATTTGCCCTTTCTTTTGCTCATAAATACGTGAGAATAAGTTATCAAGTATACTTTTATCACTTTTTTAGGCTCGTAAAAACTATACGAAAAAGGAACTCTTTGGAGTTCCCTTCAAGCTCTTTTCAGACTCTCTAAACATGAAAATATTGTCGAGCGAGCTTGTTTCCTTTCACACTCATTAAAAGAAATTGAAAGGGCGTCTATTCAGTGTAAGTTTAACCCTTTTTCGAACTGAATGGACTAATTACGAAAAATGAATACTCTAGTCAACCTTGGCTAGAACAATTCTCCCTTGTATTGTTTTATACTTTTTCGGGCTCGGGAGACTAAATTTACGAAAATGAAAAACCCTAGAGTCTTCTTTAAGCTCTTTTCAAACTCTCTAAATGTGAAAATACAGTCGAGTTTATCTTCTCTAGGCTCATAAAATTATACATTGAAAGACCCATATGGGATCGAACCCCTTCTTCTTCAGGTTCGTTAAACATGGGATGAGGGACTCATTGAAGATGAGCTATATTGAGCATATGTTATCCTCCCCAATCTCATTAAAAAACAAAGAGGTACTCGTCATTAATGGTGGGGAAAAAATTGAGGGAAGTGGGTCGAGTTTTGGAAAGCATTATGGTTGGGTAATATTCTTGTCTCTGAGTCATACCAATCCTATGAGTCATTATACTCCTTTGACTCACCCAAAGAGTGCCCCAGTTATCGTCGCACTATGTTTTTGGTCTATCTCTCATCGAGTCAATGTTGCCAAGTCACTTTTCATGCCTCACAATGTTCAAGGGAAGTTTCATCCTAAATCAACCACTCTACAAGTATTACCAACCTTCATCCTCATGTTAGTTTGTGCTCATTTGATCTATCATCTTACATCACCTTCCTATGTTAGTTTCATGTTGATGATGGGGGAAAAATCATGGCCCTCCTTCGACAAGTTTGTTCCTATCGACTTCAACACATTATCCAGGAATTAGACTTAGAAACTAATCAGTACCTTGAAACCTGCATGCCTCAATGGAAGGTCCCCTTGATTTCGACGGTAGGTTTACATCATTGACCTCTGATCAAATGATTCCATGAATGTTTGACTTCAGCTCATTTATTCACATTCGCTGGAATGTACTAGAGTACCTTGGGATTCATTATCATCATTTATGATTTCCATCACACGTGTTAACGGTATACATCAATGACCAGTAATCAAGTAGTTTCTACCATGTTCGACATTAGCACATATATTCACATGGCTAGAAGCATACCATTTCGGGATCAAGACGAAGACCCTAGGAAGTCCTCAAGCACCCAAGTTGCGATGGAGACTATTTGAGTACTTAGAAGATTACAGTATAGTCATCATGTTGGTGATCTTACTCATATATGATGTCACATAGATCCACTTTGTATTGTTTCATGGCTATGTTTTGTCATATCGTAGCTCCACTATGTATTCTTTTGTAGCTATGACTTGATCATGTCATGGAAGGTATGGATCCACATTGTATTTTTGCTAGCCATATTCTTAGTCAGTAATTTCATGGATCTGCAGTGTATTTTTCGGTGGCCATGTTTTGAATCAGTTTATTCTCAGCATGGGTATGCCTACCTCGGGGATGATACATATATATTGTTTGATGTTTATTTGCAGTTTTCTTCTGACTCTCATATTCCAACACCTTCACATACATATTTTAGTAATGTGTTTAAACCATCAACCTTTATTCTAACCTCGCACTTTAGGGGGCATCTATTATACACATAAGTGTCGCACTACCAAGTGTCATACTTAAGTATCGCAATTGTTATACACCAAAGTCTCGCACTACCAAATGTCGCACCCAAGTGTTGCACTTTACCAAGTGCCATACTTAAGTGTAACAACTTCATCACCATGAAGAACTATTTTCCATGACCCCTAGACAAGTTGGAAGGGAAACCTATCAGTTGGAGGTCAAAATACTACCTCTTTCCATGAGATTTTTCCTTTGTTTGAGCTTCATCGCCCCCCTTCCCAAATACAGAGAAGGATAAACCCTAATCATCTCTCCCCAAGAGTGTATTAGGGAGTGATAATCCCTTGTTCATCTCCATGTGCACATTTATGGGGGGGCGATGAAGTTTTTGCAACCATCATGCCATGTTTTTTGAGGTTGTTTCCGGGAGTTTGCAGTTGGTTAAGGGATTGGTTTAAGCTATCTACTATTCAAGGCAAGGTCAATCTTGTTATTTTAGAAAAATCCTATTTTGACCACATCCTCTCCTCAAAACTATCCTATGTTTGTGATGTTTCTAAGCCTATACAATGAAGGTCGTGCTTGAGTAAAAGGGGGGAGAGAATTGAGAGCATCATACTTATGATTGTGTGAGATCCAAGGGGCTAGAAAGGAGATCTTATAGGAGTTGTTTCAAGATCGAGATTGAGATTGTAAGTGCTTCACTATTATTTTCTTTCCATTAATACATAACTTGACCTATTTTCCTCATGCCTATGTGGTCAATATATGCATGTATATTGTTGTCTAATTCATCATAGATAGATTTTTTTATGATTAAAAATATAGTGTGGAAGAAGGAGGTTTCTCTTTGTTCCTTGTAGGGCTTTTCTTGCACCTAGGAGCTTGAACATCAAGATCAAAGGCTGGAGCGGTGAGGACAACCGACGTTAAAAGGTAAGTCATATGTCTCTCTCTTCTCATTCTAATTGTTGAAATAGGTCTAGGGGGGAAGTAGTACACCATTTGTTTCCTTCTGTCTTGGACCAAAGAGGGGTCTTGATCCAAGGGGGGTTTCACCTGTCCGCGGGGGTAACTTTACCACAACATTAAGGAATATTTGAACATCATACCACTTGGGTCATATCATTGCCTAATTAGTATGGATTGGTTGGACAAGCATCGTTTTATACTAGATTTATACAGCAAGTCTTTCACGTGCCTTTATGAGGAAGGGAATTCAAGGACAGTGCAAGCTATTCCAAGACCTATATTTGTTAGAGAAATTTTAGCATTGCAGTTAAAAAGAATTTTTAGGAAAGGATGCCAAATATATGCAGCACATGTGGAGGATCCATCCAAAGATAAGGAGCCAAGTCTAGAAGATGATCCAGGACTAAAGGAATATGAATATGTGTTTGGGGAATTTCCAAGATTGCCAGCAAAGACAGATATTTATTTCTCTATTGAATTAATGCCTGGAGTTTCCCCGGTGTCCAAAATTCCCTATATAATGAGCATACCATAGTTGAAAGAGTTGTAGATGCAACTAGAAGAATTGTTGAGGAAGGGGTACATACGCCCAAGTGTCTCACCTTAGGGTGACCCATTGCTCTTTTTCAAGAAAAAGGATGGAACTCTGAGGTTGTGTATTGACTTCAGATAGCTTAATAAGATCACAGTAAAGAATGGGTACCCTCTACCATGGATCGATGATATTTTCGATCAACTGAAAGAAGTAAGCATATTTTCCAAGATTGACCTAAGGTCAGGTTACCGTCATGTGAGAATCAGAGAAGAAGACACCAACAAGACAACCTTCAAGAAAAGGTATGACCATTTTGAGTTTGTGGTGATACCATTTATCTTGACAAATGCACCATCTAAATTTATGTTTCTAATGCATGGAGTGTTCAGATATTATCTAGACAAATTCGTCATTGTCTTCTTGGATGATATTCTTATCTACTCCAAGACATAGGAGGAGCATGAGCAACATTTGAGTTTGGTGCAACAAGTGTTGAGAGCACTAATTCTATGCCAAGCTAAGTAAGTGCACTTTCTATCAAATGCAAATCCATTATTTTGGCCACATCGTCTTAGAGGAGGGCATAGCGGTGGACCCTGAAAAGATTGAATCAATCAAAAGTTGGACAACGCTAAATAACATTTCAGAAGTGAGATCCTTTATGGGATTAGTTGGATACTATAGGATATTCACTGAAGGTTTCTCCAAAGTTGCAAATCCAATCACTTCACTGCAAAATAAGGGAACAAATTTTGAATGGACTTCTAAGTGTGACGAGAGTTTCCAGCAATTAAGGAATTATTAACGAGTGCACTTATTCTAAAGGTTTCATATTCGGATGAATATTTTGTTATGTGCACATATGCATGCAAGGAATGTCTTGGGGGATTCCTTACGCGTGATGGACATGTCATATGTTATGACTCAAGGAATCTTAAAGAGAATGAAATAAATTATGCTACCCATGAATTAGAGTTGGCAACCATAGTTCATGCCTTAAAAATGTGGAGGCATTATCTCATGGGAAGAAATTTCAAGCTAAAGACACATCATAGTGGTCTGAAACACTTGTTTGAATAGCCAACACTAAATGTCAAACATACTAGATGGATGGAATTTCTCATTGAATAGGACTTCGACATCAAACACATCAAAGGCAAGGAGAATAAAGCGGTTGATTCACTTAGCAGGAGGGTAGAATGGAACCCCTTCTCCTCCTAATGACCCAGTATTTAACATAGCCCGATAGCCATCTAGGGGTGGGTTTTTTACTTCCTCATCTTTCAATTACGATAAGGTTTTGGACCTTCTTCAATGTTCTTAGAAAATCCACTATGTGGCTACCCCACACGTCTAAGTAATGGATGTTGGCGTGGCATCCACTCGCACCATGGTGATCAATACGGTAGGTCAACTTGTGAGAGGCATAAATTTCACATACGAACTTTGATTGAGGTGATTCTTACACCGTTGGAAAGATATCAATGTGTAGAATATATAATATTCCTCAATAGTGAAGTTTGGACCAAAAAAATTGTCATTTAATGACTCAAAATGGCTTTAGAATATTTCAGATGGCTTTTTGGACCCAAATTTCCAAATTTGGATCATACCTACCCATTTGGGGAGGATTTTGGTCCCAAAAATATTTATTGAATGAGGTGAGGAAATATCTCCTCTACCTTCTCCATGGACTATGATGCAGGAGCATCTCCCACATCAAGCGAGCCAGCGCGGAAGGCAAGAGACAGCTGGACAAGCGCCAACACAAATTTTGAAAACACCTTGAAGTTGTTGCGCGATCTTAAATGTAGTCATTTAAGAAGAGGCGCACTTGTAAATGTAAACGGACCTTGAGCCTTTAGCTCTCGTCCTTTAGTAGGTAGAAGGAATTTAAAGTAGTTAATGCAGGTAGATAGAATTTAATTCTAGATTAGACAGTCTTAGAATGCAAGAGGGAAATGGGATATAGACACCCTCATTGTGTATTGTAACATTATCAAGGAAGAGCAAGAGCATGCAGAGAACTGTGTAAGAACACCCATGTACAGATATTTGGATTAATAGAAAGAGTTGATTCAAATTCATGGTTTTGTTTCTGTTCTCTGTGTATTGATGTTGATATGCTCATGAATGTTTGCTTCCTGTTATACATTTGCTTTATATGTTGTGTATGTGATTTCATGGTTTGAGTTTGAAGTCTGAGAGGAAGAAGGAATGAGTTTCAATTGTTTCTCCATTTGAGCCAGAGAATTCCTGCAAGGAGTGCAGTTGAAGTGTCCGCAAGGAGTGCATTGACAAAGGGTTCAGATAGAGATAGCTTTTGTTCTCATTCAACCCAAAGGTGTAGTTGGGCACAGGAGTCGTGCAAGGAGTGCGCGGGCTGGGTAAAAGTCTCAGGGTTGCGAACCTGAGTGAAGCATCGAGAGACTGTTGCTGCAGGGGTGCGTAGATTCGAGGGACTTCAACACTTAGACTTGGTTGAAAGCTTGCCGCAAGGAGTGCGTGCAAGAGGTTTCCTTAAGGACTTGAAGGTTGTGGGAAAAGCTCAGGAAGGATAAAGCCTTCGAATTTGTTGAAGGCAACACCGAGAGGTTGTGCCTTGAAGGTTGGTAAGAAGCGTCGCAAGTTTATACACAGGTGGACGAGTTCCGTGGGGAAACACTTGGTCATTCACAGGAATCACCAAGCAAATATGGACGGTCGGTATTCTCCAAGGAGAATCCACGATAACCCCTGGGCCGTTGGATCTTGTGGAGGTGCAAGGGAGATACGGCATCATATTCTCTAAAGGCTAAAATCTCAAGAGGGGTAGAGCGTTGATCCGAGCCACAAGGGTCGTTGGATCTATACACATATCGTGTATCGGGGTTTCGTGGATCAAACCTCCGAAATATTGCAACGGGAATCGCGATATTGCGATACGCGATATCCCGACAGGTACGAGAATAGTGTGGGGCCACAACAGAGTTGACGAGTGGACAGGTGGCACACCATATCGAGGTTTCATGGCGAGAAGTCCTAAAACAATCGTATCAGGATTCGCGATATTGTGAACCCCGAAGTGTCGATGAAGTGAAGGATCGTTGAACAGTCAACCCATGCATGCGTCGGAGTTTCGGCGTATCGGGCATCGGGAATCGGGGATGCAAGTTGTTTGATATCGCGAGTAGCGAAATCGCGATAGGAGAAATCCTGATAGGAGGAAGAAAGGGTCAACATTGACTATTGTCGGGGTTCAAGGTTTTGAGAATCTAACACTCGACCATTGACCTCGCGATAGCGCGAAGTCCAATCTCCCGATTGTAACAAGGGGATCGTGTGAGAGTTCTGTGGGTGCAGATTTCCCGATAGGGAAATAGAAGAACATTTGAGTTCTTCGGGCTAAGAAGGAAGAAAAGATCATGAGCTGACGTAGACCTTCCGACCTATAGGTTGTGAGGAAGGGCATTCGCATCAGACTACCACTTTGATTTTCCTGGAATTTGTCTTTTCAACCCAATCTTCCAAAGGTCATGTTGCCCCTGTCTTGTAGTTCTCGACCTCTTCTAAAAAACTGTGTCCTCTGCTAACTCTACCTAAGTATCTGGTTCTAAGTCCTCTATGGAAGGTAGAACCTACTCCTCATCTTGATCCAACATGGAGGGCTCATAGAGTTTCTTATTCTCCACATTCACTACCCAGTAAATGTGGCACATGTATGGGGATAAAATGAGTCTATAGGCGTTATCTTCGACCTATTCCAATACCTCAAAAGGACCATATTGCAAAGCCTTGATCTTTTTACCAGGACCTTGTAGTCTTTCCTTATTCAGTTGTAACCATACTCTGTCTCCCACTCTAAATGTTCTTTATATTTTGTGTTGGTCATGTCTAGCCTTGTAATTTTCTCGTGACTCCTTTAGTGTCTCTTGTACTTGAAAATGGATCTGCCTGATCTTCTCAACAATTTTTTCTGCCTTTAATGCATCTCCTATGAGGTCCTCCCTCACTCCTCCTTATTTTCCATATACAACATATAAGGGTGAAGGTGGAAAATATCCAAAGTAAGTTTCAAAAGGTGACTTACCAGTAGAAGTGTGTACTACTCTGTTATAAGAGTGATCCATATTTTATGAGCAGAACAAAATGAATACAGATTATTAAAATATGCTTAACACAGAATAATAGAGATACAGTAAAACTGGTTTCTATTCAATAAGGAAATAAGTTGAAACTGTAAAATGCAGCGAAAAACAAGCTTGTTGGAATAGTGGTGGCTTATCTTTGAGAAGAGATGTGACGGTTGCACTCATTCGCAAGAAGATAATTACAATGAGGCTATGAAGGTCTTTTTACAATAAACAGGAATGGGAAAAACCCTAGACATCCAAAAACCTAACCCTAGGAGATGAAGCGCCAAAAGTCATGTGGGCCCTGTTGGGGTAAGTTAGTACATCAACTTCTCAGGGTCGTAACTTTTGCATACGATCTATGTTTTAGGCGCACGATAGCCTGTTGTAAAGGTCTATTCGATGGAATACACATGTTGTCGTTAGACTCTGAGTTTGTTTATTTTCTAACTGTGGAAAGCCCTAAAAACATTATTTAGGGCCTCAAAACGGCCCCAGAAGTCAGGGACCCGAAAACTAGGAAAAAACTACCAAAATGAGCTGGTTGGAATAGGTGGGAGGTCAGGGAAATCCATATGGATCAATCCTCCCCCCTTAGAAATCAATGGTCTCCATTGCATTGAGTTCCCCCTTCAAATGAGGAAATTTATGTTGAATTTGGCCCTGGGTGATCCACTTGCCTTGGTGCAGGAGCTTCCCTGCTTTAACAACTCGATAAACCTGGATCCTTTGTTGGTGAGTGCCCTTGACCTGTGTGTCCATAATATTATCATTGGATGAATGTTGTATGAATTTGAGGTTGAGCATTGTTGGTGTCAATTGTTCTGTTATCTCTGAGGTGTCCAATAATGGAGAGAAATAATTTCGAGGGAGATCCATGTTGAACATTGGGTGCAGGCCAAGGAAAGGAGGAACGTTGAGCTCAAAATCAATCTCACCCATAGCCTTGGTGATGTTGTATGGCCCATAACGGAGTGGGCAAAGATTTCGATGAGGCCCTATAAGGCATTCTTTCTGCAAGTGCAACCAAACTTTGTCGCCCACCTAAAACTTATGTGGCACTCGGTGTTGATCATGGCGTTGCTTTTACTTGGCATTGGACTTATGTAGAATATCCTAAACCTATTGGTGGATGTGTTGGATCCGCTCAATGAACCAGGTGGCTTTGGCAGTTTCAGTTGGAGTAGAGAATGAGTCGGTCGAGGTGGCCGCAAGGGGTAGTGCAACATCCATGGGACTCAATGGTTGGAATCTCAACCCCAGCTGAAAGGGGTTGTAGCCGGTTAAGCTATGCAGGGCTCAGTTGTAGCTATGATGAACATAGGGAAGAATCTCATCCCATGTGCAGGGTTTTTTGAATTGTACATGTGTAGAATATGCATGATCATTTGATTTACGACCTCGGTTAGGCCATCTGTCTGGGGGTGGACGGTTGTGGATTTGGTAAGCTTGGTGTCCAGTATTGACCAGAGGCTTGACCAGAATGTGCTTAGAAACTGACTATCCCAATCTGAGACAATGGTTTGCGGGATTCCAAAATGTACCCAGACTCGTTCAAAGAAGAGCTTGGCAGTGGCCTCCGATGTGATGTTCTTCTTGCAAGTGGCCAGAATCATCATCTTAGAAAAGTGATCAACAACCACAAAACATAGTCATTTCCCCTCTTGGTGGGTAGGAGACCCAACATGTAGTCTAGGTAATGGACCCTGTCCATGCCAAAGGAGCATTTTTCCAAGTTGGTGTATAGCTTGTGTTGTCGTAGGGTGTGCAGAACCTCCTGAATATGCTGCAAGTGTTCTGCACAAATCTTGTTGTAAATGAGGATGTCATCCAGATACACCACTAAAAAAGTATTGGTGAATAGTTGCAGGATATCGTCCATCATCCTCATGAAAGTGGTTGGAGAATTTTTCAAACCAAAGGGCATGACCAACCATTCAAAAATACCTTCCTTTGACTTGAAGGTGGTCTTTCATACATATGTTTTTTCTATCGAGACTTGGTGGTAACCAGACTTCAAATCAATCTTACTGAAGTGTTTGTCCCTCGTATGAGTTGATCAAGGAGCTCATCGATTCGAGGAATCGGGTATCGGTTTCTGGCTGTGATTTTATTCAAGGCCTGGTAATCAATGCAGAGTTGCTAGGTTCCATCTTTCTTCTGTACCAACATGATTGGGCTCTCACAAGGTGATGAGATGGGATGGATGTGCCCTTTATGTAGCAGTTCTTGGATTTGTCGCTTGATCTCCTCATTCTCTAACAGACAGTGGTGGTAGACTGGCCCATTGGGAAGCAGTGCGTTGGGGTTCAGATAGATGGGATGCTTGACCTGACAGTGTAGAGGTACCCCGATAGGTGAGAGGAAGATATATGAGTATTCTTCCACAACCTTATCCACTTGTTTCTTCTATGTGGAGATATTTTCCATAGAGGCCCTGGATGTGGTTGTGATCTTTTTCTCACTCTGAGAGAGAATCACGAAGAAGACAAACTTCCCCGTCTGTGAGATGACCTTCCTGCATTGCTTGGAAGAGATCAAGGAAATAGCACTAAGTGGGACTGCCTCGGGTATCCTATATAATTTCTTGTTCAAAGTAATAATAACGTTGCGAGGCCTAGACTCATATACAGCATGGCATTTCCGTAAATACGGTTGTCCCAAAATAACATTACAAACTTTGAGAGGAGAAACATCACACAATACCTTGTCTTTAAAGGACTTGATGTCATATGACAGGAAGCATTGTTGGATGACGCAGATATTTCTTCATTGGCGGAGCCATCCAATCGTGTAGGGATGCGGGTGTGGCATTGTCGGCAGGGCGAGCCACTTGACAACCTCCGATGAGATGAGGTTCTTCTAGCTACCACTATCAACAATGAAGTGCAACGGGGTACCCTTCACCCACATCTATGAATGAAAAAGGCGTTCACCTTCCTCTGGCTCGTCTAGTTCACTGGGGTGGATCTTGGTGGTGGCAACAGTAGCACTGGGTTCTGCATCAATGAATAGTCTCCCCCTTTCTGGTTCTAACTCATAGTCGAAACCCACATATTATTCATATGCTTTCACCTCAGCCACCAGTGACTACTTGGAGTGGCAATCAGAAAAATTATGCCAGGGGCTCTTACAGAAGTCGCACCACTTCCTGGTATCTTTCTTTATCTTTCCGGTGTACTTCTTTGCCTGCGGCTTGGACTGGTTGTCCTAATGTTGTCCATATTTTCTCTGTCCTTTGTTCTGTGGGTTGGGGCTGCCCTTTCCTTGCTTTTGTTGTGCGGGGTTCCTAGGCCCAAATTTTTGCATCCTTTGTTTGAGCTTCTGCTCAATTTTGACGGCATATCGATAGGCCATGCCCAAGGACAAGATGTCTAGAAATTCCATTTTGGTTTGGATGTATCGATGTAGAGCACTACGATACTTGAGCACTAGATTGCACTCAGAATATTTGATACCCAGCTTGGTACGCAAGGTGTTGTTCCAGAGTCTTTACTTAAAGCTATAAAGTACTGAGTCTAGGCATCCAAAAAGAAGGTGAAAGATATAAAGGAAGAAAACAACTGGGAAAAGAAGATAAGGTTGATTTCTAAGTTGTTTGAGTCTAGCTTCCAATTCTTCCAAAAGGTTTATGTCCCATTCAATGGCTGCCCATGAACGTTCGAGTTTGGACCGGGTAGTAGCAGTTTTCAGAATGGTATCGAAAAGGTTTAAAGCGAGGTTGGTTTGATCTGAGAGACCAGGTTCTATGTTGGGTTGTCTTGCCACAGGTACAGTCATAAAGGAACAAAGTTTTTTATAAATTTTTGGTTGTTCTTTCACCTTTATATTATACGAGAAAGAATCCCAAAATCGAATTAATAGTATAACGAAATCAATGGTCATTTTCTGTAACTGAGTTAAATTTTAAAACCATGCATGGAGCGAGAGAAAACATAGAGCTTTTGAACAATGTGAGGCATCAATCAAGGAAGAATCTCACCTTATGACAGAAGAAGAAAATAAGCAGGAAAAACTTTAATGAAGCATATGATATAGAAATCTAAACAATTCACAGGTATTGTACCTGCTGATAGTCGATACAGAGGAAAAGTTGTAAACAATTAGATGATTGAAATAAATGATCACCACATTAGAGGTTGTATTAAATTGCATCTAAGCATTCATTAAAGACACATATGAGAAATGATGTGAAATGCGAAATAACAGAAGAAACACATAACCCAGTCTTGACGAAAAAAAGTCTTTGATCTGCCTTGTATTAATTTTGGCGAAAGAAATATTCTCTGGTACAATCGGACAAAAGGAAAAAAGCCCTTGTTCTATCTTTCAAATTTATACTTATACAAGATTAAAATGCTTTGAATTCTAATCGTTCTAAAAATTTTGGTTATAAATGGAAAATGAAGTGTTTCACTTCCTTGTCTCTTGTCTTCCTCCATGTGGGCAGGGTGTTTTCTGTTCTTGTTCTCTGGCTCCAAAAATAGGATGGAATAGGCATCTGTTACTACTTGCCTACAAAATTCTGCCCTTTCCCCC
>JASDQU010100202.1:388298-404035 GCA_032191745.1 Picea mariana | reverse complement strand
GGTAGCTATTAAAGAAGCTGCCAAATTATTGGTCACATGTAGCTATTAAAGAAGTTGCCATGAAATTCCTATGAGTTAAGTCCCAAAAGAATACCATAGTGCAGCTATAAGACAACCACTTTGTTGGTCCCAATAGTCCCATAAGAATACAATAGTGCAAATATCTCTCTCTGCATATTTCCATGAAGATCCATGGACACCAACTTACTCAAATTGGCAATAACTTCAACTTGAATAGAACTCGAGAGATGATTATTACCTAGCTGAAGATATCTAAGCGTTTTAAGCCGCCCAAACTCTGGTGGAATTCTCGCTGTCAAAATGTCACCAAAAATATTCATAGTGTGCGATAAGGAGAGGTTGTTGGTGAAAGTGCACCTTCAAAACCTGAAAATTGAAGGGATATGCGAACCACTCTTCTCATGTGTTTCCTGCACCTAATACCCTCCCATGAGCATAAATTTTTTGTGTTACAGTTACATTGGCCGCTGATATGGCTAATGCAATTACAAAGAACACAAGCACAATACCGCATTTCCCCATCATTTCTCCTTGGCCAAACTCCAAGTGGGTTCTATTGTGCCCTTTCCCCATGCATATATAGAAATAAAATACATCCAGATTTCGTGTAAAGTCTTGTGTGGCTAGAAAATTGTTCAAGAAATAACAGAGAAAATAAGTCCATCTTTCATATGACGTCTTGTGTTGTGTGGGGAAACAAGGAAGGAAAATACGTCCAGAAAGAGACGGCTCGTGTAAGGCCTAGGTTTTGTGGAAAATTGAATGAAAATTATTTAAGGCAATAACAGAGAAAATACGTCCAACTTTCCAATGAATTTTTGTGTTGTAAATAAATCCAAAAACAGTTGGCTTGTGTAAAGTTTTGTGTGGTTGGAAAAAATGGTTTACTAAAGGCAATAACCGAGTATGAAATTTTTTGTTGTGTGGGGATTCGTGACTAGTGTCGAGCTTATCCAAACGTTCACCGGTCAGTACGGTTACATTAATTTTTACAGGGCATGGCCCAATTTCACCATCCCCTTAGTTCCATTAAGTATGATGGAACAATTAGACGGCACTCTATGTACGAACATAGTTAAAAAATTTAAATAATATTATTAATGACCAAACTAGCATGACATGCGTTTTAAAACTTAACCCTTCATGCAAAATTTTAAATTTTATTTTGCATTTTCCTAAAAACTGGTAAAAATAAAAAAGGGCATTTTATTTGACTGGTAAATTTTTAATCAAACTTCTGAGACGTGTTGGAAGGCCTTTGACGGGTTGTGACGAGTTCAATTTTGAACCCTGGGTGGGTGGCCACCGACATCCATCTAGATCAAAGAGTTTTGTATATAGATCAGATTTGCATCCTAGGTATTTGAAATATCCCTGATCCAATGGATCTAGATAGACTCTACTGAAACTAATGTCTCGACTCTCAGATCTGATACTCTAGGGGTTTCTGGATGCGTTTTAGTTACTTTGTTTAACATGCATGGTGATTTTTCATGTGTGTTTCTTATAAATAAGTTGTTTGAGTAGAATATATGATGCATGAGAAATACAAGGAACCCACACAACTCAATAGCATGTATTATGGAAAATAACAAAAAATACAATGTGCATGTAGGAAATATAGGAACTACTCATCAGCTAGATCTCATAAGAGTTGATCGTTGATGGAATACAATGAAAAACAACAAGAAATACATGTATACAAAAGATCAGGAAGATTCGGCAACATGCATGTACAAATTTGTTGCATGCAATCTCGAATATTCACGGTAACTGTTGCAAATGTCTGACAATTTTGCCCTGCTGGAAATACTAATATGATTTGCATGGAAACTATCCCAAATGATGTTCCCTAACCTCACAACTCCTCCTAGTGACTTTCATACTGAATATCGTCTTTCTGATGGACTAACTTGACCCCGGATGGGACCCCCTGGGGGTTTGCGCCTCTCTCATGGACAACTAATGCGCCCAAAGTGATTCCACTATCAGAATCTGGTGATGTATGGCTCAAACTGAGTGCCCTTGTATTCTTTGTATTGGGTCGAGAGGGTTTCTCTGGATCTATCCCGGTGATCTCTCTGGAACCCTCATTGTACTTCCCCAAGTGTTGCGCACTTCCTGGCTACCTGTTGCGCACTAGGGGATTCCTCCATCCGAATCTGATCAATAATCACTTAAAATAAGTGCATTGTCTCCCTCTCAACTGGGTCGGAAGGAAATGGTGAAATATGGCATGGTCTCGTCCAGCTACACAAAATTGTCTCTAACCCTTGCGCCCTCACTAACTGCAATGCGCAATCTCTGAACTGGGTCTATATATTCTTGATCTATCATGGTGAAATACCTGGATGGTATCTCTAATAAGATAGGGTGTGTCTTCCAACACCGAAACGGATCTGGGTGGTGATTTCCTCCAAAAATCCACAAAACATCTAAGAGGTCGACTTCCTCCTCCGGAACCTGTTCTCAAATCAAAATCATAACATAATGAGGAATTAGGTTGAATTCCTCTTCTTATACCTCCCCCGATATAATTTTTCATTGACATCACTTAAGCTAGGCGCCTTTCCTCCTAATTCGAGTGTGAGTAATTAATAAGTCCCCCCTTAACACCTTTTTCTTCTATTTCTCCATTGACTTTGGCTTAAGTGACTTTTCCTATGCTTTTTGGCTTAATTGATCGTTTAGCCATTTATTCACCCTTATTTCTCCCTTTGTTTCATGTTTGTTCCTGAGTATAGTCTATGAGAACATATAGACTACTAAGTCACTCCCTACTGAGGCTATTCTTGGGAATGGGACATCACAGTCCTCCCTTCCCGAAATTGTTTGTCCTCAAGCAACATCAATCATAGGTGTTGCAATATATGCTCTCCCTCCCATGTGGCATCCTCCAATGGAAGTCCCCTCCATCTGACCAAGCACTCTCTAATGGACACATGTTGTCCCACTGCCTTTTTAAGGCAAGAAGAATGGAACATGTTGTGGATCTTGCTACCCTCCTACAGATCTAGCTCGTAGGCCACTTCGCCTACCTTTCTGACGACTTGGTAAAACCCATAGAACCTAGGCTTCAGCTTCTCTGTCCCACTCGTCTTCAACGAAGACTATATGTACGGTTGTAATCACAGAAAAACCAAATCCCTTACCTCGAAATTGCGCTCTATCCTCTACCTATCTACACAAACCTTTTGTTGGTTCTGAGCTACAAGTAGGTTCTTGTTCACTACCCATAGAATCCTATGACTCTCCTCAATCCAGTCTTTGTCCCATGGGACCCTGCTATCCCCAAACACAGTCTCCACAAAATAGGGTGCATCATATCCATACAATGCTCTAAACGGTGACATCCTGATAGACATGTGGAAAGTTGTGTTGTAACAGTACTCACCCATGTGCAACCTATTGATTTTTCAATGAGCTATGGCTCATGCATCTTCTTTAAATTTTTTGTTTAACTTTTACTTGAACCATAACTATTGCAGCAAACCAAGATCACAAGAAGAATAACCATGCACAAGAACACAAGAAGTATCATGGGAAACCCTTCTCAACAAGGAAACAAAACCCATCCAATCCTTTGCTATATTCCTCAAGAGAAAGACCTCCCACACCATTTCCAAACCTAGCACACAAGAGAGTGTTGTAATTCTCATAATTTCATACCACAACTTCTGAAATCATGAGATGACACAATGATAAGTGTGTTTCCTCAATGGGGATTCACCTTTATTTATATAAGACTTATCACATTAAAGGATGTGTCTATTGGCACAATAGGGCCGACCTCAATAACTCAAAATATAATTAATAATTACCATATTAATTATATTTTACATTAAGGTGGGGCCGACCTGTACCCTTTACATTAAAAATAGGATTACAAGTAAGTCTGACTATTGAACAATATAGCAAGGGATCTCATACACCCACCAGTGCTCAGCCACTGAGGGCACATCCATCTGTGCTCAACCACAGGGATGTATCTCTATGTCACTACAACTCACAGGAGAACCATAGTCACTAGTGCTTAGCCACTAGGATCACGTTCACCTGTGCTCATCCATAGGCACGTCCAACTCAGTAGATATTCTTTCTCACATTGTTACACAAGAGATTCATATGGAGTTCATATCAACTCTCTGCTCAGAGGAGGCTAATACATTGTTTCATCTATGTCTCATAACGATGTACCCAGCTCATGGGATTTTCCACACATTCAAATGTGCTCAGTCACAGGGACGTCCAACTCAGCAAATCTTCTTTCTCACTGCGTTACACATGAGGATCATATGGAGTATCATCTCAACTCTCTGCATAGAGGAGGTCAGCACAACGTTCCAATTCTGTCTCAGATAGGAACCACACACCCAACTCAAGGGCTCTCTCTCAGGTCTGTGTCCTAGAGGATGTCTCACGCAGTTGTAATCATCAACACTCCCTCTCAGCTAGGGAGGCATTCTCCACCAGGCCAAGTCTCTCACGGAAATACTCGAACTTCGTCTTGGAAAGAGGTTTGGTGAAGATATCTGCAATCTTATCATGTGTAGGAAGGTACTGCACGTGTACCACTTTCCTCTGCAGCATGTCTCTGATATAATGATATTTTGTCTCAATGTGTTTCGATCTAACATGAAACATAGGGTTCTCAAAGAGCTTCACACATCTCTGGTTATCACAAATAATAATAGGATCCATCTCATGATCAAATAAATCTGTCAGAAGCTTGTGAAGCCACACTGCTTCGTGGACTTCCACACTCAAAGCTATATACTCTACTTCTATGGTACTCAAGGCCACAGAGCTTTGTTTCCTGTTGCGCCAGGAAACCATGGAAAACTCCAATGGTAAAACAACAATCGGATGTGCTCTTCCGGTCCATTGTACTCTTTGCTCAATTTGTATCGACATATCCCTGCAAACTCAAGTTCACACTTGATGCATATCTCAGGCCATATCCAATTGTGCCTCTTAGGTGTCTCAATACATGTTTCACTGATATCCAGTGACTCTATCTTGGTTGACTCATAAACTGAATAAGTACACTCAATCTTCTTCAAATTCATCACCATCGGTGTAGGCATGGATTTCCATTATGTTATACATATCTCTTCAATATCTCGACTGTATATTTTCCTTGACTCTGGAAAATCTCATCAATCTTGCTGAAGCCAAAACTTCATCAAGTATTCATCAATCTTCGTGTACCACAAGGAGATGTATTTCCCTGTGCCTCTAGCAGATTCTGTCGATCCTATGTAGGCCTCTTCCTAGCCTACTGCAATGTCTCTGGGAACCATCAGTTGTATATATGGGATCAACTAGTTCAATTGCATCAGTAAGTGTCTCCCTCTGAATTGTTGAAGGGGAGAAGGTATTGTCTCTTCCTTCTTCTCATTGTTTGAATTCCTCTGATTCAAGTGACTCCCTCTGAAGTCGGAAGGATAGACATCTTCTTTTTCCGGTGTTGCTAACCTGGAGACATTTAATGTCTTCTTAGGTCCTATATTGCCTCTACAGTACAGTGTTGGCCTCTCGTACTAGGATAATAACCAAGATGACTTCCCGTAGGGATAACAATCAAAATGGCCTCTTGTACTTAGGATAATAACCAACCAACACAAAATGGGCTCCCGTAACAGGGATAATATCCCTACAATGAAATCACAACATACCTAGAAATCATTCAAGGGTTAGTATACTTAAATTTTCAAGGAAGGTGCTCTTTCTGAAAATCATCATCATCAAGTTCCCTTGACTTCCTCTGTGGTGGATACTCATCAACATCGATTGTTCCTCTTATGGAACTTGTACTATACATGTGTCTTGGATATGCCTTAGACAACCACTTCATAATATCCTTAGGCTTGTAAACCAAAGGAATCTTTTGAACTGTATTATGTCTCTCAAACCTCCACATTCTTCCATCCAAGACATCCAATAGAGTAGCAAGAATAAATGTGCGGATGTTCTCAAAAATGGTATTATCCAAAACCACATCGTGAACAAACTGGAAGAAAGTTTCCAATATAAGTGAAAGTTGATGATCTAGATTTTTCTCCACATCCATAGGATCACGATTGGCAGTTTCAAACTTTAGCTTGAACAAGCCAGGCAGAAGACCAGCCACTTCACTAATATTTATCAGTAACTGGTTACTTGATACAACAAAAGTTGCTGACTTTGTAAGGCTAACAAGAAGTTTCAAAAGCTTTTTTCATCAATGTTGTCCTTGACTGAACTTTCTCATCTGAACTTTTCTCAATCATTTGAAGAGACTGCAGCAATTTCCTACAAAGAACCACCACTCACAAGATGCACTCAAATCACAATTTCATCTCTTCCAAGGCCTCCTGTATAGATTTTCCCATCATTGTTCTCAATTTCTTCGAGTTTTTCCAGATCCTGTAAATCATCATCCTCATCGTCAATCTTTGTTGGGTAGCTGCAGTTTTATTAACCAAAAGCAGCAAAACCAGCGAAATGAAGATTAAGCTTCTAATATTAAGAATTTTATAGATAATTTGTTTTTTGTATGAGATCTCCATCTTCGATACTTGGGAAATTTGCAGAATTTGAGTTTGGGCCGAGTAAAGTTCTAATCCGTGCAACTGAAGGTGAATATGAATCGCTTGTTGTCATTGTTGCATGAATTCATGGGTATATAGTATCGATTCATGAGTGTGGGATCTCGATAATGCTCAAAATTCACAAACTCCTCGAGTTTTTCTTCTTTCTCAGTTTTCTCTCGAGACTGATAAAGTTTGGGAAAAGGCTCTCGGATGAAGTCTAGAAGTGCTCGACCATCAGACCTGTCAATTTGAATGTTTTGCTTTCTGTTCCAGGGTATTAATCCTTGTTGATCCTGAGTGTCATGATAGAGGACCGTGTCGTGGTGTAAGCGACAACGAGTGCCTGTAAGTTGGAGGCTTTGCTGGGGATCCCCCTCGCCGCTTTGCCAAGTAAACCGCGCAGCGCTGGGCACAAGTACGGCTCATGTCCATCAAATCGTGGAATTTCCTCTCGAATCTCCTTGCTTTGTGCCACATTGCGGGTTTCGAACTGGAGACGTGAGAAGCTTCAGCGGCTAACAGTGGTGTCTCGATTCAATATGCCTCTCTGCGAGTGAAGAACAAATAAAGCGAAAAAATGCTTGAGGTTTTATGGTTGCGAGCTAAATCTCTAGGCATGCGGCCTCTCCAAATAGTCACTACGCAGACCCTGTAGCCTGTCGATAGGTTGCAGCCTTTCCAACCTTTCCTTCTTTTCTAATAGCTGCTACACTTGAACTAGATCAGGTCGGCATACAAACTGCCTTCAAAATACTTCAAGGTTGCCTCAAATCTGCCTCAAGAACCAGAACTGTAATTTTATTTTAAGTATGCGGTTTAAGGCTCTTTCTAATTGTGGAATGCCTAGAGGGGTTTCTTCTTGCGGCGGCTTCCTTTTAAAATGGGTTTCTCCCTTACTGTGGTCTCATTTAACCAGGGTTTGGCCTAGGCTAGTAGGCCTGCACCCAGTTCTAAATAATTTGCACCCAGTTCTAAATAATTTTACCACATAAATTTGAGAGAGGATCCGGCCCCTTGAAATTGTGCAATGGTCATCTTCAGGACATGCTATGATACCATGTTGATTTTTCATTGAGCTATTGCTCATGCATCTTCTTTAAATTTTATGTTTAACTTTTACTTGAACCATAACTATTGCAGCAAACCAACATCACAAGAAGAATAACCATGCACAAGAACACAAGAAGTATCATGGGAAACCCTTCTCAACAAGGGAAGAAATACCATCCAATCCTTTGCTATATTCCTCAAGAGAAAGACCTCCCACACCATCACCAAACCTAGCACACAAGAGGGTGTTGTAATTCTCATAATTTTATATCGCAATTTCTAAAATCATGAGATGACACAATGATAAGTGTATTTCCTCAATGGGGATTCACCTTTATTTATATAAGACTTATCCCATCAAATGATGTGTCTATTGGCACAATAGGGCTGACCTCAATAACTCAAAATATAATTAATAATTACCATATAAATTATCTTTTACATTAAGATGGGGTCGACCTGTACCCTTTACATTACAAATAGGGTTACAAATAAGTCTAACTCTTGAACAATATAGAAAGGGATCCCATACACCCACTAGTTCTCAGCCACTAGGGGCACATCCATCTGTGCTCAGCCACATGGATGTCTCTCTATCTCATTGTGTCTCACATGAGAACCACACTCACTAGTGCTTAGCCACTAGGATCACGTTCACATGTTCTCATCCACAGGCACGTCCAACTCAACAAATCTTCTTTCTCACTGCATTACACAGGAGAGTCATCTGGAGTTCATCTCGTCATCTGGAGTTCATCTCAACTCTCTCCTCAGAGGAGGCTAATACATCATTTCATCTCTGTCTCATAATGATGCACCCAGCTCATGGTCTTTTCCACACTTTCACCTGTGCTCAGTCATAGGCACATCCAACTCAACAAATCTTCTTTCTCACTGCATTACACAGGAGAATCATCTAGAGTATCATCTCAACTCTCTGCATAGAGGAGGCTAGCACAACGTTCTAGTTCTGTCTTAGATAGGAACCACACACCCAACTCGGGGGCTCTCTCTCAGGTCTATTTCTTGGAGGATGTCTCACCTAGTTGTAATCATCAACACAACCATCTCACCCATGTATGTTGTTGCCCCCCCACACAATTCCTCAGATACCCCTCCACCCATTTTTTGACAATATTTGTTTATTCATCTATTTGTGGGTGGTAGCTGGTACTCGTGGCTAACTTTGTGCCCACCAACCTGAAGAGCTTCTGCCAAAACGTGTTGATGAAGCGCCCATCTTCATCACTAACTATATGCCTAGGTAAACCGTGCAACCGGAAAACCTCTTTGAAAAATAGCTCCACTACCTATATGGCTTTGTAGTCCATGGGTATGGCAAAGAAGAGTGCAAATTTAGTCAGCCTGTCAACCACTACAAATATGCAGTCCCTTCCCTGCACTCGAGGAATTCTTGTAATGAAGTCCATAGAAATGCTCTCCCATTTCTGCTCCGAAATGGGTAGAGACTGAAGTAACCTCGTGGGGTGTGTCTTCTCAGACTTGTTCTACTGACAAGTTGTGCACTCTCGGATGTGCTTCAGTTCATCATCCTTAAGACCCTTCCATGAGAATCTCTCCTTGATCTATCAGTATGTTTTGAAGAATCCCTTATGTTCGGTTGTAGTTGAATCGTGACAAACCTTCAGAACCTTCTCTTTTAAGGTATATTTCGGAACCAAGTAGATTTGTTCGTTGTATAAAACGACATCGTCAAACACTCGATATCTATCATCCACTACCTGTCAATCCAGTACTTCATAGGCAAACTTGTTTTTGGAATACTCCACCAACAAATGTGTCTTCCAGTTTGTGCCAATATCCATCATCGAACACCATGTTGACCTCCTGGAAAAAGCATCTACTACGACATTCCTTTTTCCTTTAACATACTCAATGTTAAATTCAAAGCCTTGGATCTTCGAGACCCACTTCTGTTGTCTCTCGCTAAGGTCTTTCTGATATAGGAAATACTTGAGACTGTTGTGATCAATGTTCAATACAAATCTTCTACCCATCAGATACTACCTGAATTTGGTTAAGGCATGCATTATTTCTATCATTTCCTTGTCATAAATCGAATAGAGTCTCTCCGAATCATTGAGAGTCCTACTCTAGAACACAATGGGATGACCCCCCTGCATCAAAACTGCTTCAATCCCCACCCATGATGCATCGCACTCTAGGACAAATGGTCGAGAGAAATTCGAAAGGGATAGAACAGGGCATGTGCTCATAACCTCCTTCATTTTCTCAAAAGTTTGTTGTGACTCATCCGAGTAATGAAAAGCACCTTTCTTGGTTAGATGTGTGACTGGTGCCCCCAACTGTGAAAAGCCCCTAACAAACCGCCTATAGTAACTACATAACCCAAGGAATCCCTTCACCTCTGTGAGGTTCTTGGGTGTTGGCCAATCCAGAATGGCTCAAATCTTCTCCTAATGAACCTGTACTCCATCCTCACTGATGATATTCCCCAAGTACAGTAGTTCTCTCATCTCGAACTCACACTTGGACTCCTTGGAATATAATGATTGTGCATGCATAATGCCCAAGACCTCCTCCGAGTGTGCCAAATGCTCATCCCATGTCCTGCTGTAAATCAAAATGTCATCGAAAAATACCAAGAGGTACTTCCTCAGTTGCCCCCTGAAGATTTGACTCATGCAAGACTGAAAGGTGGTTGGTGCATTGGTCAACCCAAACAACATGACCAAAAACTTGAAGTGCCCAAAATGGCATCTGAAAGTTGTCTTCTCTATGTCCTGCTCTCTTATGTTGATCTGATGATATCCTGACCACAGATCAATTTTGGTGAAGAAAACTTCCTCATGTAGCTCATCCATCAACTCATCTATGTGCGGAAGGGGGTACCTATTCTTGATCGTTTTCTTATTAATGGATCTATAGTCTATGCACATCCTCAATGTGACATATTTCTTTAGTACCAATACAATTGAAGAAGCAAAAGGACTCGTGTTGGGCCTGATGTGCCCCATCGCAAGCAATTCCTTTATTTCTTTCTCGATCTCATCCTTGAATCTCTTGGGGTTTCTATAGGGTGTGTTGATCAAAGGTGTATCCCCCGCCTCCAACTCAATAGTATGCTCGAACCCCTTGTCAGGTGGCCTACCTAGTGGTATCGGCCCAAACACTGGCTCATATTGGCTCAGAATCTATCTGATTTGTGGATGGCAATGCTCTCTGCCCTCTAAATCTTTCTGGGTGGTGATTAGAGACTATGTTGCATATGCTACATCACCGTGGCAGAATATCTGCTCCATCTTCTTCGTTGATATTGCTTTGGGTGCTCTTGTAGACATACCTCTCAATATTACTCTCGACCCGCTAGAATATCTGAAACTCATGGTCAACGTCTAATAGTTGAACCCAATCTCTCCCAATGAATAGAGCCATTGTACCCCCAACACTGCATCTGTATCTGACAGGTCAACTACGTAAAAGGTATCCATCAGGGTGTAGTTTCCTAGCTTGACCTCTAGGTCTAGAGCCATATCTAAGCATGTCATAGTATATCTATCTACCACAACCATGGTGAACCCCTCAAACTCCTCAGTGTGTAACCCCCTCCGAGATATTAAGGATGCATCGATGAAATTGTGGGTGGCCCCACCATCTACTAAAGTTTTCATGTGATGCCCCTGTATAAGTCCCTTGAGCCTGAGAGTGTTATACATGGGTACTTTGGAAAGGGTTTCTATGGTTTCCCCTCTCACCTCTCTGCGAGGTTTTGTCTCCTCCTTTGGTTGTGCCTCTACCTGTGTCTCGGGTTTCTTTGGATTCCACTTTGGCTCATACGTAGGCTCATCCTCTGAATCATTGTCTACCTGTAACCTGATCTCCTAATCCTCCTCATCACTATCTGATTCCACTTCAATGTAATAGATCTTTCCCTTTCCCATGCAATGATGCCCTGGGACCCAAGGGTCTCTGCAAGAGATGCAAAGCTTCTTCCTCATAAACTCCCATCTAGTGTCATCATCCAACTTGGGCTTACCTTTCTAATCCCTCTGAGGATTCTTTTGATCCTTGTCTCTATGTGACACAAAGGGTTTGGTAAAGGATTTGGGTTTCAGCGTTGAGTCCCCCATGTCTCTAGTGCGCACAATGGCCTCTTGTAGGGTGTGAGGCTTGAAATCCTTAACCTAGCCCCTTAATGGATCCATCAATGCCTCAGTGAACAACATCACCAATCTGTGATCTGAAATATCCGATATGGCCACTGGCTTCCACTCGAACTCTGTGATGAAGGCCTCAATTGACAATGTTTTTCTCAACTGTGTCAGATCTCTAAAATGGAGTTCTGGATCCCTCCTGTCAAACCTCTCCATCAACCTTTTGGTGAACTCCAAATATGAATTAATGTGGTTGTCACCCAAGGTCACCATCCCATGATACCACCACTCGTGGGCCTCTCCATCCAAGTGCAAGGTGGTGAAGCTAATAGCTTCTAACTCTATCATTGGGTTGAGCCTGAAATATGTGTCAAGATTTTGTACCCATGCCTACGCTGAGCATCGAGATGACCCATCGAAAGTAGGAATATTCAGCTTTCCCACTTTCTTAGTGAATTCCATGTTTTGAGTTTGCACATTTCCCCTATGTGCCTCCCTGGGCCTGTTTCGATACCTAACCAAACAATACATTTCCCCTATGTGTTGATGACCATTTGTGCTATGGCATTCATATTATCCTGTTGTCCTCACCTTGCTGGAAGTACTAATCTGATTTTCCTGGAAACTATCCCAAATGATGCACCCTGACCTTACAGCTCCTCCAGATGACTGTCAAACTAAATATCAGCCCTTTGATGGACTAACTGGACCCCAGATGGGACCCCCTGGGGGTTTACTGATGCAGGAGCATCTCTCCACATCATCCAGCTAGCCAGCCACGCCAGCGAATTCAAATCGCACGCTAAAAGAGAGGCGCAGTCCTCATTTAAATTTGAATTGAATGTAATTTAATGTCTAGGTTGGTGAGCCATAGAAGCCATGCCTTTGCGCAGGCTGTAGATAAGATAGGCATTTAATGTGTGTATGGTTGAGATCTAGATCCGATTCTGGACTAGACAGCCCATTCAATGTAATTGAATAGAGTAGGTAGACCTGGAGGGAAGCACTCGATGAGCCCTCAGGTAAAAGAAATTTTGATATCTCATTTTGGAGTAAGTTGAAGTAGCATTAAGAACAGAGAAGAGAAGAGCCAGAGAGAGCTCGGGAACACCATTGTAAATACAGGCATTTGCCATTTTAATATAATGAGAAGCAGTTTTTCCTGCATTGATTCTGTGTTATGTGGATGTCTGTGTGTGTTCCATATATATGTTGTAGATGTATGTTAGGCATTTGCAGGAGTGTGTTCGATTTCAGGGTTGAAGGTCTTTGAGGCTTCACACCAGGAGGGTGTGACAGAACGCTGCGGGTTCTGAGAGTCGTGCACAGAGGATGCACTTATGAACTCTGCGGAGTCAGACAAAGACATGCTGCGGCACAAGAACTGGAGTCAACAACTCAGAGGAAGAACACCTCAAGGTTGTTGAAAACCTTGGAGGATGGGCTGTGTAGGAGAAACATAGTTGCAGACAGAATTCTGTTGTGAATTCTGTAGAGCTCTGCCAAGTGGGCATTGAGCATATGCACAAGGTGCAGTTGAAGGAACTCTGTTGTGAGTTCAGACAGAAGCTCTGAGGAGTTATGTGAAGCTCTGCCAAGAGGGCATTGAGTCAGTGCAAGGAGTGCATAAAGGAAGGAACTCTGTTGTGAGTTCAAACAGAAGCCAGAATCACTGAGGATTCTGAGAGCTCTGCCAGGAGGGCATTAAGCAGGTGTAAAGGGTGCACAGAAGGGATAGAACTGCTGAACATTCTGTGGAGAATATACTCCGCCAGGAGGGCGTCGAGGAAGTGTGCAGATAGGCACAGAAGAAGAAGAGAACTCTTTGAGTTCTGTAATTAAGGGAAGAATCCACTGAGGGATTCTCACAGGGTTGTTAAACACCCTGAAAAGGCTTAGCAAGAGGTTGCTTGAGCAGAAGGACAGCCAGGAGGGCATCATATTTCTCCATCTATGGGAGAAAGAAAGTTTAAAGACATAATCCCTTAGGGGGTCTGAGTGTTGCGGAAGCTCAGAAGAGATAGCACGTTGTGTGCATGAGAAGACTCTGCGGGAGCGTAGACATAGGAATCCTTTAAGGATTTGAAAGGAGCAAAGCTCGGGAGGAATAGCGTTGTGGAGTTCGTAGGAGAGGAGAGAAACAAAGGTTGAGGCCTTTGAAAGACTAAAATTCTTCCAAGTTCCGGGAGAAAGGTCAGAAGCTTAGAAGGGAGCATAGCAGCCGTCGGATTGGCGAAGAAAAGATATCTGGACCATTGATTTCTACGTCCAGGAGGAGCTCAAGAGGAGCCTGCAGAAGGAGGAGACCGACAGTCGTTGGATCTCACTTAGAAATCCCGTAAGTCGTTGGATCAGGAGAAGTTGCGCGGAGTTTAGCCCCTGGAGAGAGCGCACAAGAAGAAGTGATCTAGGCCGTCAAATCTTGAGCAAGTTACCCGTCAGCTGTGGGATTGGACAAGAGCTGCACGAGGTTTAGCCATCGGGATAGCAGTGATCGGGAAATCGGGATTCTCAAGGGCAAGAGAATCGAGACATTCCAAGTCTCGAAATCCCGATGAGATCAGAGCCATCCATTAGTGGAGGACACGTGGTGGAGTTCGAGCGAGAAGTCGGCATAGCAGTCATCGAGAAATCGGAGTTCCCAAGGACGAAGGAAATGGGACATCGAAAGTCTAAAAATCCCGGAGGAATCGGGACCATCCATCTAGAAAGGACACGTGGCAGCGATCGACGCCATCGGGAAAGTCCCGACAAGAAGTGTTGATCGGGGTTTGAGTCATCAGGATATCAGAGATCCTGTAGACAAGTTGTTTGTGCACTTTGTAATCGCGAAAGGCGATACCCCGATGAGTGGGGGCCAGCTGTCAGCACATCAGAGCTGAGGAAAGAGCCATAGTGGAGGCCAGTTGTCAGTGCAAGGGAGCGTCGGGATTTGGATAGTCGAGAATCCCGTAGGTATATGCATTTAAGCATTTGAAACCCCGAAACCCCGACGGGGATAAGGTTGTGGTCACGGAGTAATGGTCACGTGGAACCGGGGCTTAGCCAGGAGGGCTAGCTGAAGTTAAAGTGCGTCGGGAATCGGAGGATTGTGGATCCAGGGGACGATTGCATTTTGACATCGAAAACCCCGAAACCCCAACGAGAGGTATGGCTGAGTTCATATGGTAGTGGTCACATGGACCAGGGCCTAGCCAGGAGGGCTAGCGCACAAAGAGCGCATCGGGGTTTTGAAATTTGAAATCCCGACAGGAAGGTAAGGCTGTGGTCTTATGAATTCTGGTCATATAGGCCAAGAACCTAGCAGGAGGGCTAGTGCATCGGTGAAAAGGAGCTCATCAGTGATCAGGGAACCGAGAGGACTGTGACTCTCGACAGCGGGAAGCCCAAAACCCCAAACTGAGTCGGGGACAACCATGGTCAAGTGCAGAAGGCCGTGTCAGGGTGAGAGAAGACCTGTGGGTCAGTATTTTCACAGTGATTCCCGAGGGAATCCAAGGAGCCGCTTCAGCTCAATGAAAGTGATTTTGAACGATCCTGTGAGCGTTGAGGAGTGTATCGGAGGAGGTAGCTCGCGCCTGCATCAAGTGGTATCAGAGCCTTGTTCTTGTCTGTATATTTCAGGCAAGATAGGCAAGAGGTAAAGGGCACTCTGATACATGCCAAGTGGTATCAGAGTTGTTTACTTGTCTGTATATTTCAGGCAGGAAGAGGCAGGAAGAGGTAAAGGGCACTCTGATACACATCAAGTGGTATCAGAGCAGGAAATTCATCTGTATATTGCAGGTGAAAGAAGACAGGGCATTGGAGACTCTGTGACGATTGTTTGCAGGTAGGCAGCAGTCGAGAAGACAGTCAGGAGGACTGTAGGATGAAGCTGGAAATGCTCAAGATGCGGAGTGAAAGAAGCAGATTTGCCAGGAAGGAAAATAGAAGCGGAAACATGGCTACTAAA
>JASDQU010100202.1:369548-387311 GCA_032191745.1 Picea mariana | reverse complement strand
TGTGGAGTAGTATCAGAGATAATATCACCTTCCTGTGGTTCTTCGTTTGTGCTTTTTTAGGTGCCATAGCTCTGCATTTGACTTGAGAACCTGTCACAGAGAGTGAATGAATAAGCTCAGCTTAAAAATGAAAATACAGACGTTTCGAACGTTTATTTTGAATATATCTTAAAAATAATGGGAATTGTACATCTGTCATGAAATTAAAGCTCTTAATGGAAGATATTTTCGGAGATACACATTTAATATACGTACTTAGGTGCTCTCGGCTTTTCAAATAAAACAAGAAATTTGCTTAATCGAAAAAGAAGCTTTAATGTAGACTTAAAGAAAGATTAACTTTAAACCTGTTTTGAAAGAGGATTTATTAGTGTTAAGTGTGGATTAAATCTGAAAACATTTCTTTTCGAGGTTTCGGAAGTCATGATGTCGAAAGGTATGTCATCTAAGAAATCCGATCGTTGAAATCACGATATTTTAATTTAGATTTTAATTATTTTACCACCTTAATTAATTAAGATTAGACTCCTTTCGGGATTTCGGAAATCCGGATGTCAAGAAGCATGTTATCAATGAAGTTACGATCCCCGAAATCATGACGACTCTTTTTAAACAAGACTTAATTCCTTTTAATTAATTATCTAATCATGATTAAGACTAAAATAGGATTAGTTAATTTAACGTAAACTGTAGATCGAGGTTTCGTAAATCGGGAATTCGGGAAACACGATGACAAGAGATATGATCTTATTGAACCGCGAATCCCGATATCACGACATGATTATCTTAATCTTTAAACCTTCTTAAAAAATAATTAATTAATTTGGGTTTTGATTAAGTCTTAAACGTATCGGGAAATCGGGGATCGGGGTTTCGGGAAATATGATGACAAGAAACGCGCTTTTCCAGAACCGCGAATGCCGAAATCGCGACATAGTTATTTAACTCTTAATCTTTCTTAGAAGAGATTAGATTAATTCATGCTTTTACTTAAGATTTAAATGCATCGGGAAATCGGAGATCGGGGTTTCGTGATTCAATTTGCATCAATCATTTGTTTACGGAAAACCCTGAATCCCGATTTTTTTAATGTTTAAATGAAAAACTCGCGAATTTAAAATTATACTCCTTTTAAATAATTTCAAAGAGCGTTTGAAAAACTTATATTTTTGTAAACTTTTTCCCGTATTTATTCAAAAAATAAAAGATAAAAAGGTGTCGCGAATTTAGACATGACGAAATTCTTATTTTAAGAAAGCCGAAACCCGAAAAACACAAAAAATAAAAATCTAGGCCTTAAGGATTTAAGATTTTAAGATTTGTTTCAATAGTAAGTGTCATTTTAATATTTGAATCATTTGAGCACATTGAAAATAATCCTTTCTTGACTATGGAAACATTTCCTTGGAAATTATACCTTTTGCCTAGTCTCACCTTGGTGGGTGGCATGGTTTCCTAGTAATAAGGTCACCCTCGAGAAAAGGGTTTCCACTTGGTGGTTCTTTGAAGGGTCATCATACGATTCCCGTTCATACTTACCACTTTCCACTCTTCTTCCCCTTCCATTTACTCATCTTTTGGGATTTTGGGCTCATTGACCCCAAGAAGGGCTTGTACCTCATTTCATGGGAAGAAAGGGCTATAGGCCCATAGGTGTTGTAGCTAGAAAAATTTAAAATCCAATCATTATCCTTCCAAATGCTCTCCATAAGGTCCCAAGAGAAATGAAACACTACTCCATAAAAATGAAGGACCTTCTAAACGTATAATTAATAAGTGTCACGCTTGTTGGGCCAATGCATTTGCGGTATCCTTTACTTTCCATTAAATATGGCACTCAATGTGTTCATAAATCCAAGTGGCATTGCAATGCTCTTTAATTTCCATTGCGCATAGCACTAAATGTTCGGACCATAATGAATTAAAGGCAAGGGCTTGGAAAAATGTTGCATCGCAAACGAAGGATGCAACACACCCTCCAGAAAGACACCCATAAATGAGACAATACGAACCCTTGAAATGTCAATAACCCCAGGCCAAAAAGTATTTCCCCAATCCACATCATACTCAACACATGACCTAGATAAGGTCCTCTTGGGAAACATTTCTTGACTTGGGGATTGGCTTACCTAATAGGGCACCATGACACCCTTCCCATACCTAAATTAGGCAAAACGTATAAGGTCTTTGAGCATTTTTTTTGTTTGAAAAGGGGAATTTGATGCACATGTTTGGGTGGTTCTTGTATTAAACGTGGCTTACTTATGACTTGTGGACCCTCGAAGGGCGTACTTGTTTTTCTTTGCAGGACCTTGCCCATAGGATGGACGTTGGACCCCACATGAAGAAGACCATGAATGATGAACGTTGCGCCTAGAGGACAGAGGGCGTTTCCTTTGGAGGCACCTAGGATCACTAGAGGATGAGGTTGCAACCTTCTCCACTTGGACGTTGGCCTAGGACATACCAAGCTCTAGGAGCTTGCTTCAGCCCATACATGGCCTTCTTTAGTATGCATACATGAGAATCACTCCCATGCACCTCAAATCCACGTGGCTGCTGAATATAAACCTCCTCAATGAGACCATTCAGAAATGTGGTCTTCACATCCATCTAATGGATTTTTCAACCCATCTCTATTGCATTGGAGATCACTACCCTAATCGGGGTGTATCTAGATACTGGAGCAAAGGTCTCATCATAATCAACTCCCTCTACCTGTGAGAATACCTAAGCCACGAACCGAACCTTGTACTTCTCAATGATGCCATCAACATCATACTTGATTTTGTACAGCCACTTGGAAGTCACCATTAACTCCCCCTCAGGTCTAGGAACCACCTCCCAAACATCATACTTCATGATGGAATTGTACGCTTCCATCATGGCATCTCTCCAAACCTCCCTATCAACTACCTCCTCAAAGGTGGAAGGCTCAGACTCTCTGATGCTACTCACCATATCAATATAGCTCCAAAACCTCTCTGGAGGTTTACTCTCTCTCACATCCTTCTTGGGATTCACCATCAAAGTGTCCTGAAGCCACTTGGGCTTACTCTTCTATGAAGTAGTGTCTTGTGGAGGGGACTCTCCCTGCTCAGCCCCATCACCTAAAGACTATGAACCTAAAGTAGAATCTGAAGAACTTGATCCTGAAACCTCTAGACCAGTAACCTGTGATCCTGACATCTGTAGCCTTGTAACCAGGGGTCCAGTCGTCACCGAAACTAGTGGACCTGAACTCTATGTCACTGAAGTCTGTTGTGGACTCACCTGAATCTGAGGTGATGACTTCTCACCCTTATCAGTCCCTCGTGACTTCCTAAAGGCTCCATCCTCCTCAAATCTCACATCCCTTCTCAAAACTGTTTTCATCAAGGAAGGGATATATATGGGGAAAGCCTTTGAAGTCTTGATATACCTAACACATATCCCCTTCTCTATCATGGGTTCTAGATTTATCCTCATCTCAGAAGGGACATGTGAATATGTAAGGCACCCAAAAATCCTAAAGTTCCATTAGGCTTCTTCCTAGAGAAAGCCTCCTCAGAAGTCTTATCTGTTAAATTATGAGCTTGATTTCTTATGCGGATTAATTCTTTTATTTTCTTCAACACTATGATTCCAGCTTAATACACTTCAACAATACCAAATCATTACTGAATAATAATAACCATGTATATATGTAAGCATGCACATCAACAACACATATACCCTGGGGAAACCCTATACAGGGAGAAAAACTCCAGCAAACGATATTCCTTTATTGCATTAATAATGTAAGATCACTTACAAATATCCACCATGAATGTTTTTCTCATAAAGAGCTTGCCAAGATGACTCTAACCTGACAAAGACCTAATATACCTTGCTGAAATACACCTCTAATATGTTGCTTTTATTGTTGATATAAAGCACCGATATGTTGCTGATATACGCCTCTATTGTTGATATACAACACTGATACGTTGTTGATATACACCTCTGATATGCAGCCTCTATTGCTGATATACAACACTGATATGCTACTGATATATGCCTATGATATGCAACCTCTATTGCTGATATACGACACTGATATGTTGTTGATATACACCTCTGATATGCAGCCTCTATTGCTGATATACAACATTGATGTGCTGTTGATATACGCCTCTGATATGCAACATCTATTGTTGATATACAACACTGCTATGCTTCTTTGGTATGTTGCCTCTTTATCATTGATATGCACCTCTATTACTTCACCCTTAACTTGCGTATAAAACTGTGTTGAAGAGAGGGGTCGACCTTTGCTTATAAAGGGTTAAGAGGAGAAGTGAATGGCTCAAAATAGTAACTTGTTTTCATGCTTTAATCATAACTCAACTTCATACTTTAGTTCGAACTTAGAACTAGACTTGAGACTTCAGTTACAACTCACCCTTGACTTGGCATGCATGTGTACTAACTTAGCATGCACATGACATGCATGCATGCATGCAATGCATGTCATGCATGTGGACATGCATGCAGTGCATGTCATGTTGATGAATGCAACTATGGGAGACATCATCCAACTTACAAACCTATGAGAAGTGGAACATAGCAGCTATGCGAGTCTTTCTCTCAGCTTACAATACTGAGAGAAAGCCCCTAATAAGGGTTCGTGGTTCCTGCCTGGGACAGAGTCAGGAACGTAGATATGACCTCCTCCATGACGTAAGTGAGAAGAACTCCAAATGATTATCCGGTGGAAAAGAGATCTGTTGAGTTAGAACGTGCTTGTCGTTGAGCACAAGGTGAACGTGAGAAATCCCAAAAGTGTTGGGAACATCGTCATGTGAACAAAAATGAAGATGATGTGATAGCCTCCTTTGAGCAGCAGAGTTGATGAGAAGACTCCAAATGGTTCTCTTGCTGGTGACAATGGGAAAGCAGATCTGTAGAGTGGATGTGCATGTGGACGAGCACAGGTGAACGTGTGAAGACCTGGTTCATCTGTGTAATGCAGTGAATCAGATCTATGGCATCCCTATGGATGTGCCCCTAGTGTATGAGCACTAGTGGGTGTATCAGATCCTTTGTTATATATATTGTTTAAGATTCAGACCTACCTGTAACCCTAATTTTTATGTAAAGGGTACAGGTCGGCCCCACCTTGATGTGATTAATAATAAATGTAAAAGATAATTAATATTAATATTAATATTAATTATAATAAAAAATAAATATAATAATAAGTATATTTGACTTAGAGAGGTTGGCCCTGTTTTTCCAATAGACGCCCTTGTTAATTGGTCAAAATCTAATATAAGTAGGAGATGATTCTCCATTGTAGAATCATATCCTTCTTGTGTGTTTTGGAAATTTCAACAAGTACTTCTATTTGGCAAAGGTGTGCACCTCTCTTGTGCCCTAGTATTCTAGGCCTTAAGCACCCTCTTGTTTGGTAAGTCATTCTTGGTGGTGAAAGGTCTTTCTCTTGAAGAATATAACAAAGGATTTGGTTGGGTTTCTTCCCTTGTCGAGAAGGGTTTCCCAGGATATATCTTGTGTACTTGTGCATGGTGTTCTTCTTGTGATCTTAGTTGCTGCAACATTCTTGTTTATGGTTAATACATGATGATATTGAAATGAACTACATGCTTAACCTAATGCTTATGAAAAATCGACATGGTATCAGAGCATAGGTCTTGAAGAACCCATTGCACAAGCATCTTTCACAAGAAAAAGGAAAAACGTCACTATTGTCGTACAAGAAAATTAGGGCCTTTTATTGAAGAGGAATTTCAGCCCAAAATCCATCTAGAAAAGTGTTCCCTATCCCAAGGAACTATTTTGCACCTTCAACGCACCTTTTTAGTGGATAGAACTCCCGAAAAGTGAAACCCTAGTTTTCACCGGTACTAAAAAACCAGAAACACCAGAAAACCAGAAGTACCAGAAAACCAGAATTACCAAAAAACTAGAAGCTCCAGTCCAGAAATCCGTTGGTCAAGTTTGAGGGGGGAAAATTTGGATTGTAAGAAATCTAACTATACCATCTTATTCGCCTCAGCTTAGCACATGTAGCCCCTGGATCAAAATTTAAAAATTTGAAGTTTGAAAAATTAGGGTTTCCTCATAAAACCCTAAGTTGCAATTCCAGTTGCAGTTTTAGAATCAGTTGCAGTATCAATTGCAGTTGTAGTATCAGTTGAAGTATCAGCTGTAATACCAATTGCAGTCACCCTTGAAGTTTTTAAGAGTTGGGAATTATTATTGTTGCTACCAGATGGTGCCACTACATGCAAATGCTATCAGAGGTATGTACTCACATATGTTTAAATTGATAATCTTTAAAGGGTATTTGCAAGAGAAGGGATCTCTTGCCATAGATCCAAAAGGATCTCAAGATCCAACACATTCAAAAGAGTAATGCAACCTAGGTTTGATTATTCTGATATGCATCTATTTGTTATGACATTATTTTGATCTAGGTTGCATGTTGAAGCTATGACCATCATACTAACCTTTCATCAAAATTAAAGTCAAGGTATTATATGGATTAAATTTGAGATCATAGAGTTTATTCTCTAACCCAACCTTCTGTCAAGATAGCATATTGTCCTAGTACAAAACACAGGTTGAAGAATGCACTTGTCATCTTGAGTGAAGGAGAGTTGGAAGAAAAGAAACACACACTCATTCTTGAGGACAAGACTCCAGGTTCCAGGTTTGATTTATTAAGCTGATAAGATTCAAAATTACACATGACAGGGTTGATTACTACCCCTTTACAAGTAAACACTATAGTTGAGGTAGCAGTATTTGTAAAGCATTATACTTGGTAGCATGTGAGAATATTGAGATAAATGCTTAATGTAATAGATACAACTAACATCTCCTCTAGGAGAAACATCTTGTGTTGATCCCAGGTTACCATGGAGGAATGTTTGATCACAACACTAGAAGAGTGTTGACCTCATTTCGTATTGTATTTCTTACTTTTGATCTTTTCTTTAGACAAGTCACAAGTGATAGCTCTAGAGGAGCTACTATGATGATTATTCATGTTTTTTGTTTTATCTACTATTATCAAAAGAGTATTATTCTTGCTTGTTGTTTTTTTGACCTTGTTCAAGTCACAGGTGATAACCTCGAGGAAGCCATAGTGAAGGTTGCAGAAGGCAACATATTAGATGAGATATGAAGCAGACTATGTACATGACCATATACATTAATGTACCCAAATAGAAGAAGTCTAATCTAGATCCTTTAGGAAGAAAGGATACAATGAATCTTCAAAGACATCTCTATTAAGAGATAGATTGAGACAAGAAGAGATGTTGTCCTTGAAGAAGAGATAATTTTTCAAAGAACCAAAGAATCTCAGATAGAGATTGACAGTGAGACAATACCTTCTCCCCCTTCAACAATTCAGATGGAGACAGACATTACTCTAGGTTATCCAGGATCTCCAATTGATATGTTTAGAGATATTGCAGTAAGGCATAAAATGCCTACCTAGACTCACTCTGCAAGAGGCAGAGAAACATACAAGCCTCTCAAGGCACATTCCTATAAAGAAAAAGATATTTTCAAGCTACCCTTCAGTCATGAGCCACTTCATTGATGCTGAGACTCCTTGACTTCGAGAAGCAACAAGAGAACCGGTATGGAAAGATGCCATAACAGAAGAATACCAGTATATCTTAAAGAATGATGCATAAGATATTATTCAGGGACTAGAAAGGGAAGTCTGTGGTAATTTCCAAGTAGATCTATAAGATCAAGCATGCAACTGATGGAAGTGTTGAGAAATACAAAATGAGATCTATAGCCAAAGGTTTCTCATAAACAGAGGGAGTTGTATATGATGAGACACTTGACCCAGTGAACTCGATACACTTCCATCCGTACTACCATCCATGAGTTGAAAACTATAGCAGATAGATAGATCCTTGATGAGTTTCAACAAGAGTATTGCTGATCCAAATCTATACAATGTTGGTGACGAGAACCTGATCCTAATGACTTATTCAAAAAGCGTTGAGTATGATGCACTACTTCTTGGGACAAGAAGTATGATAGATGACCGATAAGATTTTCCCGAGTCAAGGAAAATATTTAGTGAAAATATTAAAGAAGTTCAGAATGAAAAATCCACCGTGATGGATTTAAATAAGAAGATTGATGATGATTCAAACGAGACTGATCCACGGTTGATTGGGACACCGATGTATCTATTTAACACCAGGCTTGATTCATACCATACAATGAAATGTATTTAGACATTTCATGAGTCAACCAAGACAGATTCGAGGTACAGTTAGATATGGACTGAGACATGTCTCCAGTATAAACTTGAGTTTTCAGGATATGCCAATTCAGATTGAGTAGAAAGTACAGTGGACCGAAAGAACACCTCTGGTTGTTGTTCTACCATGAATTTTTCATGAAACAGGAAACAAAACTCCGTGGCCTTAAGCACCAGAGAGGTAGAGTATATAAGTGTGTGAAGCAATATGGCTTCAAAAACTTATGACAGATTTACTTGACCATGAGATGGATCCTATGATGATAACCAAGAGCCGTGTGTAAAGCTCCTTGAGAAACCAGTGTTTCCTGATTGTTTGAAACACAATGAGATGAAGTATCTTTATATCTGAGATATGACGCAAAATAAAATTGTAGAATTGAAGTACCTTCCTACACCTGAGTAGACTGCAAACATTTACAACAGATAAACTTGGTGAAGAACGCCTTCCGAGTTAAGAGGGAGTATGGATGACTTTAGCCAAAAAAATAAATAAAAATCAGAGTACATCTGTACGAGACTTGGCTTGATTAAGAATGCCTCCCTAGATGAGAGGGAGTGTTGATGAATGCATCTATGGGAGACATCCTCCAGTTTGCAAACCTATGAGATGTGGAACATAACAGTTATGTGAGTCTTTCTCTCATCTTACAAACCTGAGAGAAAGCCCCTAAGAAGGGTTTGTGGTTCCTGCTTGGGATAGATTCAGGAACGTAGAGATGACCTCCTCCATGACGTGAGTGAGAAGAACTCCAGATGATTATCCAGTGGAAAAGTGATCTGTTGACTTAGGATGTTCCCTGTGGATTTTGTCAATACCTGACAAGACTGGTTGATTCTCGAAATCTCCCTGGCTAGCCTCAGGGTGGCCCATATGAACTCTCATTGGAGAATGACTATCGATGCTGCCAAATTTAACACTCCCTCTCAGCAAGGGAGTCATTCTCAACCACACCAAGCTTTCTTCTCAGCTACACAAACTGTCTCGAGGTTAGAGGCTTGGTCAGGATATCATCTACCTGCTCTCTCAGGGCTATGTGTTGTAACTTTACAGTTTTTCTATGGAACAAGTCTCAGATGTAGTGGTACCTCATGTCAATATGTTTTGTCTTGTCATGAAATATCGGGTTCTATGTCAATTTTAAGCAACTTTGATTATCACAGTGAACCACCGTTGTCTCTAGCTTGTCACCAAACAGCCTAGAAACCAATTTTTTGAGACATACTTCTTCCTTGCTAGCATCACTTGCTACAATGTACTCGACCTCTACTGTACTCTATGCAATGGATCCCTGCTTCTGGCTTGACCAAGAGATCATAGTGGATCCTAAATTGAAGCAGTATCCATAATTACTCTTCCAATCCATTGGGCTTCCTGCCCAGTCAGCATATGCATACCCATGCAGAAATAAACCACCACTGGATGTATATCTCAGACCATAAGTAATCGTCCCTCTGAGATATCTCAATATGTGCTTTGCTTCCACCCAGTGTCTCTATCTCGGTTTAGTCATGAACTGATTCATTGCAATCACTGCATAGCCTATATTTGGCCTAATGTGGATCATGTACATCAATGATCCAATCAGTTGCCTATACATGGTGGGATCCACCAAATCTGAACCTGTATCAGAATCATGCAGCTTCCTCAGGTTGGTAATCATCCGAGTAGACATGGATTTGAAATCCATCATACCAAACCTCTTTAGTACATACACTGCGTATTTTCCTTGTGCCAGAAATATCTCGCCATGTCTTTGCCACACTTCCAATCCTAGGAAGTAATGCATCAAGCCTAAGTCTTTCATCGTGAATTCTGAGGTTAGCTCCCTCTTAGACCAGGCTATTAGCCCTTCATCTCATGTTAGAAAGATATTATCAACATACAAGATTAGTATAACAGGTTGGTTACCTCTTACATTGAAGTACAGATTTGCATCAGCATCACTTTTCTGAAAGCCATCAATCCTGTCATACCAAACTCTGGGAGCCTGGTTAAGACCATACAAGGCCTTCCTTAGCTTGCATATATGAGTGCCTTTGTTATGCAGTACAAAACCATATGGTTGTTCCACAAAGACCTCATGTTCAATCTTTCCATTCAAGAATGTTGTTTTTACATCCATCTGATATAGCTTTCAACCAAGAACGGAAGCTAAAGAAATAATAGTTTGAATGGAGGTATACCTGGCTACATGGGAAAAAGTCTCTTCGTAGTCGATTTCTTCTTTCTGAGTGAAGCCTCTAGCTACAAATCTTGCTTTGAACTTTTCCACACTTCCATCAGCTACATGTTTGATCTTATAGATCCATTTGGAAGAAACCATTGATTTGTCTTTTGGCCTCGCCACAATGTCCCAGATGTTGTTCTTTATTATAGACCTGTATTTCTCAAGCATGGCATCCTTCCAATCTTGTGATTTATCTGCTTCTTCAAATGAAGAAGGTTTGACATCACTAATGTTGCTCATCAGTGCAAAATAGCCTCCAAACCTATGAGGCCTCTTACTTTCCCTGAAAGTTCCTTTGGGAGAAGCTATCCTTTTTGCTTCCTGCATTGTTTCTTTAAACCACCCTAGCTTCCTTTTGGCTGGAGGTTCATCAAGATTTCTTTCTAACTCTTCAACAGGTTCTAGGGGCTCATTACTTGGCCCTTCATGAGGTTCCTCCCTCTGATCATCTGACTCTTCATTTTCAGAAGAGGGTGAAGCTAGTTGAACTGCTTCTGATTCCTGTTGAAGCTCTCTAGATTTCTTGAATGTGGCTTCCTCATGAAAAGTCACCTCTATTTGCCTCTGACCTGGTACATAAATCCTGTAAGCCTTGGAGTTCTCACTGTACCCCACAAAACCCCTTTCTTTCCTGAGGGTTCCATCTTTTTCCTCTTTTCCTTAGGGACATGAATATACATAGGACACCCAAATATACTTAGATGCCCTACTTCAGGTTTGATCCCTTAGAATACCTCTTCATGAGTCTTGTCCTTCAAGATAGCATGTGGACACCTGTTCTAAATATACATGGTAGTGGAGGTAGCTTCTTCCCATAAAGAATTTGGTAGATCCTGGTCAAACATCATTGCTTTCGCTGCCTCACAAATTGTTCTATTTTCCCTCTCAGCAACTCCATTTTGCTAAGGGTTATATGGCACAGTCAACTATCTCTTGATTCCTTTTGACTTGTAGAAATACTCAAACTGGAGAGATTCAAACTCTCCTCCATTGTTTGTTCTAAGTATTCTGATGTGTTTCCCTGTCTACTTTTATACTCTTTGAATTTATCAAATGTGTCACTTTTAGCTTTAAGGAAATATATCCAACATTTTATTGAGTAATCATCAATAAAAATGACATAATACAAACAACCATTGAGTGAGGGAGATGACATGGGACCACATACATCAGAGTGAACCAGATCTAAGATGACCTGAGCTCTGTTGCCACTACTAGGAAATGATTTCTTTATATTTTTACCTAGCATACATCCCTTACAAATTTCATTTTTACTAAGAGAAATAGAGGGCATGCCACATACCATGTTCTATAGATATGGAAGAGCTTTGTAATGAATATGTCCAAGTCTTTTGTGCCACAATTCACTGGAGCTAGTCACATCATGAGCCAATGCCTGAACTGACTGTCCTGACACGACGTAGAGTGCTCCACTACGAATTCCAATGGGTTCTGTTGTACTTAAGTGGCTACATTTAGCCCATAGTAGTGCCTTCATGTCCTTGAAGATCACCCAATATCCCTTGTCCTCAAGGGTTTCAAATGATAGTAGATTCTTCTTGAGCCCTGGAACATATAATACTTCATCAACATGAAGTCTAGCCCTAGATTTCAATCTGAAGGAGATAGAGCCTACTCCCTCTATCTTGTAACATTTGTCATCCCCAAGCTCAACTTGCTCTACAAAATATTTTGTCTCGAAATCTAAAAGGATCTCCTCATACCTTGTAATGTTCTTTGATGCACCACTATATACTAACCAAGTTTTTGGCCCTGTGAAAACTGAACTGGATAAGGCAGAAACCAAGTAATATTATTTTCTATTTTCTTTCTCATTAGAAGGACTTTTTTGTTTTCTTTTGGATTCATCATCCTCAGCAGTTGAGGCATGATGTTTCCCTTTCCTTGGATATTTCTTTCTAAACCAACAGTCTTTAGCAAAATGACCCAACTTATTACAACTAAAGCATTTAATCTTAGATGTATCAACATTCTTGCCTTTGAATGTACTTGTGGTGTTTGGCTTCCTTTGAGAGCCTTTCTGGAAAGTTCCTTTCTTCTTTCCCTTAAATCTTGATGCTAAAGTTGAGAGCTCTTCTTTTGTTGGCTCACTCCTGGTAGTTGTGCAACGCTCCTCCTGAAGGAAATCATTCCATAACCTCTCAAATGTGGGTTGAATCTCTCTCCCACTTACACTGGATAAGAAGGTCTCCCATGAATAAGGAAGACCGTAAAAAATGGCCTGCACTAAATCATCATCGTCCACTGTCACCCCTGTGACCAAAAGCTAATCTCTGATTTGCGTTATTCTAGAACATAAAGATGCCACTGATTCACCTTTCTCCATCTTCAAATACTGAAGCTTGTGCTTAAGTATCCTCTTCTGACTTGAAGTCTGTTTCTCATACAGATTCACCAAGGTATCCATACAGTCCTTGGCAGTCATTAACGAAGTGATTGCAGGCATTATACTATCTTTGACTGAGTCAAAGATGATTCACTTGGATTTTTCTTGACTCTTCCCAAAGGCCGCTCTTCCTACATTATTAGTGGGTTCCTCCACCACTGTGGTCACATACTACTCAAGATCATGCTCCTGCAAGATATTTGTTATCCGGAGCTTCCACACATTGAAGTTGGCAGCTCCTTCGAGCCTATCCTCAGCCTTGACTGAAATGGAGGATGCCATGGACCTCACACTGGAAATTTAATCAAGCTATCTTGGATCTGTGTGTACCTGTTGCTTCACTTCAACATGCTTAACACACCCTAAGCTTTGATACCATGTTAAATTATGAGCTTGATTTCTTATGCGGATTAATTCTTTTATTTTCTTCAACACTTTGATTCCAGCTTAATACACTTCAACAATACCAAATCATAACCAAATAGAAATAACCATGTAGATACGTAAGCATGCACATCAACAACACATATACCCCGGGGAAACCTTGTACAAGGAGAAAACCCCCAACAAACGATATTCCTTTATTGCATTAATAATGTAAGATCACTTACAAATATTCACCATGAATATTTTGCTCTTAAAGATCTTGCCAAGATGAATCTGACCTGTCAGAGACCTAAGAGACCTTGCTGAAATACACCTCTAATATGCTGCCTCTATTGTTGATATAAAGCATTGATATGCTGTTGATATATGCCTTTGATATGCAACCTCTATTGCTGATATACAACACTGATACGTTGTTGATATACACCTCTAATATACAGCCACTATTGCTGATATACAACAATGATATGTTGCTGATATACACCTCTGATATGCAGCCTCTATTGCTGATATACAACATTGATATGCTGCTGATATACACCTCTGATATGCAGCCTCTATTGCTGATATACAACACTGATATGTTGTTGATATATGCCTTTGATATGCAGCCTCTATTGTTGATATACAAAAATGCTATGCTTCTTTGGTATGTTGCCTCTTTACCACTGATATGCGCTTCTATTGCTTCACCTTTAACCTACATATCAAACTGTGTTGAAGAGAGGGGTCGACCTCTGCTTATAAAGGCTGAAGAGGAGAAGTGAATGGATCCAAATAGTAACTTATTTGCATGCTTTAATCATAACTCAACTTCATACTTTAGTTCGAACTTAGAACTAGACTTGAGACTTCAGTTACAACTCACCCTTGACTTGGCATGCATGCGTACTAACTTAGCATGCACATGCCATGCATGCATGCGTACTAACTTAGCATGCACATGACATGCATGCATGCAACATGCAAATAGTCATGCATGCAGTGCATGTCATGCATGCAACATGCAACTGGACATGCATGCAGTGCATGTCATTAATGCAACATGCGACCTGCTTATCAAACTGTGTTGAAGAGAGGGGTCGACCTCTGCTTATAAAGGTTGAAGAGGAGAAGTGAATGGCTTGAAATAGTAACTTGTTTGCATGCTTTAATCATAACTCAGCTTCATACTTTAGTTCGAACTTAGAAATAGACTTGAGACTTCAGTTACAACTCACCCTTGACTTGGCATGCATGCATACTAACTTAGCATGCACATGACATGCATGCATGCAACTAGTCATGTATGCAACATGCATGTTGACATGCATGTAGTGCATGTCATGCATGCAACATGCATGTTGACATGCATGCAACATGCAACTGGACATGCATGTGGTGCATGTCATGCATGCAACATGCGGCAACTTGACAACAAAGTCTTTGACTTAGACATGCAACTTTGACTTCTACAACTCAACTCTTTACAAGGAAATTTGAAATTCTCTTCATGGTGGATAAGGTTACACGTGCCAACGCACTAGATCAATACATTTATATCATTTAAAATATTAGGAATATCGTTTGTTTCTAGCTCATAGGAATTTTATATTCAACCTAACTTTTGCTATATGCCTTGAAATTTTCTCATGGCTCACAAGGTTTGACTAGGCTCACAGAGGTTGTATGTTCCCCCTGACTTTTGCACTAGTCTGTCTATGCTCATAGAGGTTGTATGTTCCCCCTGAATTTTGCACTAGACTGTCTATCCTCACAGAGGTTGTACGTTCCCCCTAACTTTTGCATTAGACTCACATAGCATCTCGTCCATCCTGAATTTTGGTTTGACTCACAGAGGTTGTACGTTCCCCCTGGATTTTGTCAATACCTCACAAGACTGATTGATTCTCCAAATCTCCCTGGCTAGCCTCAGGGTGGCCCATATGGCCTCTCATTGGAGAATGACTTTCGATGCTGCCAAATTTAACATTATCCCCCAAGACTCTATGTGGACTCCTATTCTGCAGATAAACTGCAGTGTTGCAAGCCTCAACCCAAAGAAAACGTGGTAGTCCCTGATCATGTAACATGGCTTTCATAGCCCCAACAATAGAATTGTTCTTCCGCTTAGCCACCCCATTCTATTGCGGGGTGTATGGAACTGTCAACTCTCTCCTGATGCCTTCTTCGGCACAAAATTCACTGAACTCATTGGAGGTATACTCACCCCCATTATCAGATCTCAACACTCTGATTTTCCTCCCTGTCTGGTTCTCCACAAGAGCTTTGAACTCTTGGAACCGCTGGAAGACCTGTCCTTTAGTATTCATGAAGAAAATCCAAGACTTCTGTGAGAAGTCATCAATGAAAGAGACATAATACAAGAACCCAGTCAAAGATGCAGAAGACATACGAACACACACATCAATATGAATCAGATCAAGGATACCAGCTACTCTACTATAATTGCTTGGAAAATCAATTTTGGTGTAATTCCCAAGAGCACACCCCTTGCACACCTCCTGGTGCTCTGTACTGAACTCTGGCACTCCATACACAATCTCTCTCAATATCCTCAGTGCCCCATGATGCAAGTGGGCCATCCTCCTATGCCATAACTCACAAAGGTCACTGGTGTTGGTGCCATGAAACAATGCTCTCAAAGGTTGAAACACGAGCTTCTACAACTTATCTTGTCAAATACCAATCACTTTGGTTGAAGTGACTAGAGATCTATTAGGATACAAGAGCACTTGCCCATCACGAAACAATACCTCATGCCCCCTATCCTCAATAGTGGAAACTGACACCAAGTTCTTCTTCAGTCCCAGAACATATAGGACATCTCTCAACAACATGGGAGGTACAGACTCCCTTTGAAATGATACAGTCCCACAGCCAACTGCTCTAACCACTGAGTCATCTCCAAGTACCACCTCCTGGTCTCCAATCGTTGCCAAATCAGTAAAGTACTCACGAACTCAAGTCATATGGCGGGAGGCACCACTGTCAATGTACCAAATACAAGGGAAGATGCTCTAGATGAGAGACAAGCATTCAAAGAATACTCCTTCTCGAACCTATGAGTAAACTCATCCACCTTTGTTGAAGCTGCAACCTGTTTCTTATTCTTGTTAGGGCATTGTCCAACATAGTGCCCAAACTGATGGCAAGCAAAGCACTTGAATTTTCTCATGTATTTCTTCCCTTCACCTTTTTTCTTATTCCCTCCATTGAAACCCTTCTTGGACCTACTCTTTTCTTTATCTACAAGAGCCACATTCTCCTCCTCATTACCAGTGGATGAACTACGAAACACATATCCTCTCTGAGTTTCCTTGTGAATGAAGTCATCCCAAAGACGATTCTACATGGGAAGATTCTCCCTTGCCACAATTCCCTCAACGAAGACAGTCCACTGTTTGGTCACCCCATTCAAAGTAGTCCTCACAAGTTATTTTTCATCAACAACCTCCCCAACAGCTCCAATATCATGAGAGATATTTACAGTAGTCATTGTCAGTAACTAATACACAAACTTATCTTGTTTTTTGTGCATAAAATCATCATAGAAAATAGTGCCAAAAATGCTCCTCAATTTCTGTACCCAGAAATCTGTACAATACGGTGTCACTACCACTGCTGTACTTTGCCTCGATTTCTATGCTCAGAAACTGCCTTGAAATTCATGCCACAATCTACTCATGTGGTCTCTTTCCCAGCTCGACTCTCTCAAGCACTTTCTCTCTCAAACTCTAGGAATTGAATGAATGAGGGCGCCTAGGTCTCTAGGTAGACTTGGTGGAGGAAACTGAAGAGTCGTGACTTTTCATTTTTCCTCACAAAATTCCAAAAGTCACATTTAAATTTATCTCTCATTAAATTAATTTCTAGAGACCTCTTTTGGACACTTTCTCACCCCTAGGTGCCTAGGTGATGAGAAACACTTGTACTTGTTACTTTTATTTAATTATTTTAATAGAGCAGATGTATGCCCTTATACTCCCCAAAAGCTTAGCAAATTAACCTTGTGACCAAGAAAAGAAGCAATAACATGAAATATTCCTTACCTAAACTAAGAATTAACAAGATAAACTCCTTTTAACCAAGAAAATCCACCATAAAAGCAAGAAACGGCCTCCAAGAAGGGTAGCGCCTTAATTCTTCATCCAATAGCCAAAGAAAATGTTAAGAACCAAATATCAATATAACATAGAAAAACCTCAGAAAAAGTACTCAACGCCTTGAAAAAGAGATAATTTCAGATAATAAGCCTCTTTGAGGGGGCAACCTCCTTTTACCCCACTTAAATGTTCAAGTACAAGATGATTCAAAATGAAAATGTCTCCTTGGTATATATAGGAGACTGGGAGGTATAATTACAACTAATGGCCTAAAGCCGACATAAATAAAATAACATTACTAATATAATATGCCCCAATTAAGGGGTAATGAGCCAATATTAGGGCTTAACA
>JASDQU010100202.1:331584-360631 GCA_032191745.1 Picea mariana | reverse complement strand
TACTGATAGGAGTGAATGAAGATAATAATATGAATAATGGAGTGGAGAGTGCACTCTATCCTAGTTGAATGATACTTGCATCCAACATGTCTCATTGTAATGTATGTTGTGATAGTTGTGTCTTCTCACTATAATGTATGTTTTTATGTCCATCATGGGATTCCTAGAGCACCACCTATCATTCATGATCCAACACATTGTAGTCAAGAATCCCATCCATTGCTAATGTGTGCAAGTACCGTATGATTAACTAATAATTTGTATCCTTAATTATGAGCTATCAATATTTACTATCACCATATTCTTCTAGTGCATGTATATTTATATTTGAAGTTGGAAATATTAGTGAAGAATTCAAGAACTACTTACATGCAAAAGATATCTACATTCAACAATTTATGAGCTATCCCAACATTGTTCCAATTGTGGATTTTCGAGAGGTGATTAGGTCCCACATTTTATTTACCTAGTTTAACCACCACTTCAAAATAAAACTCCTAAAATAGTAGAAAACATCTATAGAATTAGCCTTCCAACATTGTATTGTTAACCAAATACTTGACCACTAAATTATCAATGAACAACTTGAGGAATTGGTCTAGAAGATAATACTTGAAATTTTGTAGCATATACGCCATCACCAGACCTTTGCATTTCATGGTTGTATAATTACATTTTTTTTCTAGAAAATTACCTTGGGTGGTGTAGCATGTGTTCCCCTAGCTATGTCAGCATGTTCCCAATGCAATGGTAGTGGAATCCACATGGACATGGAAAATTTTTGACCAATTCGGAAAAACAAGAATTGGAGCCATAACCATCCACCATTTTAACCTGGAAAAACCCTTTTCACATTCTACAATCCATACAAATGGGACACCTTTTCTTTGTAGTTCCTCCTTCTACATTATTATTTGAGCATGCCCCATGATAAATATATGGTAATACCCTGCATGACCATAACGTAGGGACATTCTCTAGTGCATACATATAATAAAATTACTATGATTTTCATTAGTTTGACTAAACATCCTTCCTTGTAGATAATATGAGGATGTTGAATGGGGTGTAGAAAATGAAATTCTTAATATTTAGGTACAGCTAGATCAATCAACGTCTTTCCATCACCAACATTAGTTTATCCATGTGACCCTTTATCTAGATATACATTGCCAATAATTGAAAATATAGCTCAAGGAAATTATGGATATACTCATTGAACACAACAAACATGATTCTAGAGAAAATAATTGGTGCATTACTTGGGACAAAGGGCATGAGATTGTATGCATACAATCACCATTCCATAGAAAAAATGGTATTCATCTTATCCTCCTTGATGATACAGATTTTATGATAGCCAAATAATCCTACTATGAAGGTGTAAGGTTCATTCATTGCCACTTTCTTGTTAATATCATGACTAAAATGTGTATGAAATGGATCATGTATGTAGGCTTGACTCAATCTAAAAAATTCCACAGAAAAATGTATTCCACCTTTTTCACACCCTAGATGACTATTAGACTAATGAAATCTTATTGTTCCACTGAAAATATATAACCAATGGTTAGCATATCATATATCTATTGTTTAGCATATTCCTTATAATGTGAATGCATCCTATATAGTCACTTCTTGGTAGATCAGGTGTCAGGCTTTAATTCTATATTCATCTCCCAATGTTCTCCTCTCACTCTTGTCATCTCAAAGATGCTACATGGGAATAGGTGAGTGTACTCTCAAATGAAATATACAATGTTTGCAATGATGTTTTCAAACAAATAGTCACCAATAATAGCCAACTTAGACACATCCTCCATACATAAATCGACTATTTGTCTTCAATATCCCATGATAGTGAACTAGATAGTTGGTATTCTTGGCTTATGTGACTACATGGTACACCTCTATTTATTCAAACCATAGAGAATGAAATTCTTTTGTGATAGCATCCTCTATAGAATCTATTGTCAAACATTATGGTAGTCTGATGCAAGAGCATCTCTCCATGTCAGCCAGCCAGCCAGCCAGCCACCCCAGCGAATTCAAATCGTGCACTGAAGAGAGGTGCAGCCTCATTTTAAAATCTGAATTCAATGTAATTAAATGTTGTAGGCTGGTGAGCCATAGAAGCCGTGCCTTTGTGCAGGCGTTAGGTAGATCGGCTTTAATGCTAGATTGTCTGAGATCTAGATCCGATTCTAGACTAGACAGCCCATTCAATGTAATTGAATAGGGTAGGTAGGTTGGAGGGAAGAGCTCAAAGAGCCCCCTCAGGTAAAAGAGATTTTCATATCTCATTTTGAAAAAGGATGGTTGTAGAAGAGAAGAGCCAGAGAGAGCTCGGGAACACCATTGTAAATACAGGCATTTGCCATTTTAATATAATGAGGAGTAGTTTTTCCTGCATTGATTCTGTGTTATGTGGATGTCTCTGTGTGTTCCATATATATGTTGTAGATGTATGTTAGGCATTTTCAGGAGTGTGGTTGATTTCAGGGTTGAAGGTCTTTGAGGCTTCACACCAGGAGGGTGTGACAGAACGTTGCGAGTTCTGAGAGCCATGCACAGAGGATGCACTTCTAAACTCTGCGGAGTCAGACAAAGACGTGCTGCGGCACAACAACTGGAGTCAACAAATCAGAGGAAGAAGACCTCAAGGTTGTTGAATACCTTGGAGGCAAGGCTGTGTAGGAGAAACACAGTTGTAGACAGAATTCTACGGTGAATTCTGTAGATCTCTACCAAGTGGGCATTGAGCATATGCACAAGGTGTAGTTGAAGGAACTCTGTTGTGATTTCAGACAGAAGCTTTGAGGAGTTCTGTGAATCTCTGCCAAGAGAGCATTGAGTCAGTGCAAGGAGTGTATAGAGGAAGGAACTCTGTTGTGAGTTCAGACAGAAGCCAGAATCACTGAGGATTCTGAGAGATCTGCCAGGAGGGCATTGAGCAGGTGCAAAGGGTGCACAGAAGGGACAAAACTGCTGAATGTTCTATGGAGAATATACTCAGCCAGGAGGGCATCGAGGAAGTGTATAGATAGGCACAGAAGTGAAGAGAACTCTTTGAGTTTTGGAAGAAAGGAAGAATCCACTGAAGGATCTTCACTGGGTTGCTGAACACCCAGAAAGACTCAGAAAGAGGTTGGTTGAGAGGGAAACCAGGAAGTCACTATATTCTCCATTTGTGGGAGAAGAAAGACAAAATCCCTTAGGGGTCTGAGTGGTTGCAGAAGCTCAGAAGAGATAGCACCAGTGTGTGCATGAGAAGACTCTACAGAGGTGTAGAAGTCAAAAGAATCCTTTGAGGATTCTAAGGAAGAAATCTCAGGAGGAGTTAGCGCTTCATACGCGTGGCGAGCTTCAAAGTTGAAGAGCTCACAGAGGAAAAGGAGAAAAAAGGTTGAGGCCTTTGGGAACTAGAAATTCTTCCAAGTTTGGGAAGAAAGTGCAGAAGCTCAGGAGAGCATGATAGTCGTCAGATCGACCGGTGAAGGGAGAAATCTGGACCATTGAGGAGGTTACGTCCAGGAGGAGCTTAGGAGGAGCCTACAAAAGGAGAAGACCGACAACCGTCGGATCTCACTCAGAAATCCTGTAAGTTGTTGGATCGAGAGAAAGTTGCGCAGAATTTAGCCTCTGGAGTAGGTGCACAGAAGAAGGAATGATCTGAGCCGTTAGATCTGGAGCAAATATCCCGTCAACTGTCGGATTGGACAGGAGCTACACGAGGCGTAGCCATCGAGATAGTAGCCATCGAGAAATCAGGATTCTCGAGGGTAAGAGAATCGAGACATTCCAAGTCTCGAAACACCGGAGCGATCAGAGCCGTCCGTTAGCGGAGACATGTGGTGGAGATCGAGCGAGAGTCAGGATATTAGTCATCGGGAAATCATAGTTTCTGAGGGCAAGGAAGTTGGGACATCGAAAGTCTCGAAATCCTGATGAGATCAGAGCCATCTACTAGTGGAGGACACGTGGCAGATATCGAGCAAGAAGTCGGCATAGCAGTCATTGGGAAATCGGAGTTCCCAAGAACAAGGAAACGGGACATCGAAAGTCTTGAAATCCCGAAGGAATCAAGACCGTCCAGCTAGAAAGGACGCGTGGAAGCGATCGGTGCCATCGGGAAAGTCCCGACAGGAAGTGTTGATCGGGGTTTGAGTCATCGGGATATCGGAGATCCTGTAGACAAGTTGTTTGTGCATTCTGGAATCGCGAAACGCGATACCCCGATGAGTGGGAGACAGCTGTCAGCAAATGGGAGAAGGAAGACAGTGCCGTCGTGAGGGGCCAACTGTCAATGCTACAGAGAGTCAGGATTTGGATGGTCAGGAATCCCGTAGGTATATGCATTTAGGCATTGGAAACCCCGAAACCCCAACGAGGGGTAAGGTTGTTTTCATGGGGTAATGATCACATGGACCTGGGACTGAGCCAGGAGGGCTAGCTGAAGTTAAAGAACGTCGGGAATCAAAGGATCACGGATCCAGGGGACGATTGTATTTTGACATCGAAAACCCCAAAACCCCGACAGGAGGAGATAAGGCTGCGGTCTTATGGAAGAAGGTCACATGGACTAGAGATCCTAGTCAGAGGGGCTAAGGCCAGGTAGGAGATCATCGGTGATCGGGGATTGAAGATTACAGTGACTCTCGACAGCGGGAAGCTCGAAACCCCAAACCCCGATATTGAGTCGGGGAAAAGTCACGGTCAATGTGCAGAAGGCCGTGTAGGTGAATGAAGGACCTGTGGATCGGGTTTTTAGCAGAGGATTCCAGCAGAGGATCTAAAGATCCACTTCGACTCAGCAGAAGGGGATTTTTGATCGATCCTGTAAGCGAGTGAGTGGAGGAGGTGAATAAATCTCGCCTGCGTCAAGTGGTATCAGAGCAGGAAATTCATCTGTATATTTCAGGTGAAGGAAGATAAAGTTGCTAAGGACTCTGTAAGGACTTGTTTGCAGGTAGGCAGCAGTCCATAGACATTCAGGGAGACTGTTGGAGGATGAAGCTGGAACACTCAGGGATGTAGAGTGACAGCAGCAGGTTTTCTAGGAGAGCAGACAGAGACATCACCATGGTTACTGAAGACCATAGGCATGTTGGGAGGAAGAAGAGAAAGGTAGAAAATCTTGCAGAAATGGATAAAGAAAGGGATAGAGAGCTCTATGAATTAAAAGCAGACATAGAGAAGCTCGAACTGCGAATGCGGCAGGATAGGAGGAGGAGACGGATGCACGAATTTCCCATGGAGAAGGAAAAAGAAAAATGGCCAGTCAAGGAGTTGATGGTCAGAGGTCAGTGCAGGCTGCTAAAGAGATGGTTGAGGTATGTTGAAAACCTCAAGGCCACAGAGGAAAAGGTAATTTATGTTTGTAAACCAGAGACTGGGAGAAGTCTCGATGATTTTGAGAAGGAATTGGGATCAACTGAGGATCTCAAGAGCTGCCATGAGGGCGGAGAGGAAATTCCCAATTTCCAGGAGGGAAACAGATTGAGATCACTGAGGGATCTCACGGACTGTCAGGAGGACAATGAGGGAATTTCACATTGCCAGCTGGGCAATGAAAGGAGATCGCTGTGGGATCTCGAAGACTACTAGGAGGGCAGCGGAAGCATCTCAGATTGCCAAGTGGGCAGAGATGAGAATGCGAGACCATCCGAGGGTCTCATGGACTCAGAGAAGAGTTCAATTCAGCAAGGAGTGCTGATGAAGATGGGATCAGTTGATCTCATAGTCTGTCAGGAGGGCAGCGGAAGCATCCCATGTTACCAGGTGGGCAGGGATGAGCAGATGAGACTATCTGTGGGGCTCATAAACTCAGAAGTGAGTTGGAATCAGCCAGGGGAGCTGACAGAGCAGGTGAGCTCAAAGATAAATTTGGACCAGCAGGTGTAGCTGACAGAAGAGGAGGAAGATTAGGATGATATTCTGATGATTGGGGGAATTGGAGTATTCCTACCATGTGCCCAGGAGGAGGCAGAAATTGGTGTTGCAGAAGGTGTAGCAGCAGAACAGTCACAGCTGATGATGATTGTCAAGGAGGAATTGGAGCAGACTTTGGAAGTTGCCCAAGCAGATGAGGAGGATGAGCATTTTGAGGAATGGCTCAATGACTTCAGCCAAGAAGCTGAAGAAGCTGTAGCACTGAAGCTGACAACAAAAGAAGCAGAAGAGGAGAACGAGCATTCTGAGGAGTGTCTCAACATATTCAGCCAGGAAGCTGAAAGAGCTATAGCATTGGAGCTAGAAGCAAAGGAAGCCAAGGAGCAGGCAAGTAAAGTTATTACTCCATGGGAGATGGAGCTAGAGATGCTGGAGGATTGGTTGAACAATCCAGGGCCAGCCAGAGAACTGGTAGAATTTGAGCTGTCAGAGAAGAGGATGACTGAGCAGTAGGTCAGTCAAGAAGAGACTATAGAGCTGAAGTCTGCAGCAGAGTGGAAACTTGAGGCCAAAGATGAAGATGAAGAAGGAATCATGGGAGATCATGGTGATCTGCCCAATTGCAGAAAATTTTTGCAGCTGAGGAGACTGCATGAGCAAGACCAGCCACTGGAGCAGCTGGATACAGCGATCGAGGAGATCAGAAGGCTGATGTTAGGGTTAGCAGAGACTGCTAGTGAGGAGAAGCTGAGTAGAAAGGAAGCAGCAGCAGCAGCGTAGAAGCAACAACATCAGCATAATCGAGCAGATGGGAAGCTCCAAATATTTGTTTGGGATCCAGGAGGATTTCCAACAGCTTAGAGGGGAAGCGCATGAGCAGGAGCTCATGATTTTGTAGCTGAGGAGTTTGATGCAGGAGCATCTCTCCACGTCAACCAACTAGCCAGCCAGCCATGCCAGCGAATTCAAATCGCACGCTGAAGAGAGGCGCAGCCTCATTTTAAAATCTGAATTCAATGTAATTAAATGTTGTAGGCTGGTGAGCCATAGAAGCCGTGCCTTTGTGCAGGTGTTAGGTAGATCGACTTTAATGCTATATTGGCTGAGATCTAGATCTGATTCTGGACTAGACAGCCCATTCAATGTAATTGAATAGGGTAGGTAGGTTGGAGGGAAGAGCTCAAAGAGCCCCCTCAGGTAAAAGAGATTTTCATATCTCATTTTGAAAAAGGATGGTTGTAGAAGAGAAGAGCCAGAGAGAGTTCAGGAACACCATTGTAAATACAGGCATTTGCCGTTTTAATATAATGAGGAGCAGTTTTTCCTGCATTGATTCTCTGTTATGTGGATTTCTGTGTGTGTTCCATATATATGTTGTAGATGTATGTTAGGCATTTGTAGGAGTGTGGTTGATTTCAGAGTTGAAGGTCTTTGAGGCTTCACACCAGGAGGGTGTGACAGAACGCTGCGGGTTCTGAGAGCCGTGCATAGAGGATGAACTTCTGAACTCTCCGGAGTCATACAAAGACATGTTGTGGCACAAGAAATGGAGTCAAAAACTCAGAGGAAGAAGACCTCAAGGTTTTTGAATACCTTGGAGGCAAGGCTATGTAGGAGAAACACAGTTGTAGACAGAATCCTGCTGTGAATTCTGTAGATCTCTGCCAAGTGGGCATTGAGCATATGCACAAGGTGCAGTTGAAGGAACTTTGTTGTGAGTTCAGATAGAAGCTCTGAGGAGTTTTGTGAAGCTCTGCCAAGAGAGCATTGAGTCGGTGCAAGGAGTGTATAGAGGAAGGAACTCTGTTGTGAGTTCAGACAGAAGCCAGAATCACTGAGGATTCTGAGAGCTCTGCCAGGAGGGCATTGAGCAGGTGCAAAGGGTGTACAGAAGGGACATAACTGCTGAACGTTCTATGGAGAATATACTCCACCAGGAGGGCATCGAGGAAGTGTGCAGATAGGCACAGAAGTGAAGAGAACTCTTTGAGTTCTGGAAGAAAGGAATAATCCATTGAAGGATCTTCACTGGGTTGCTGAACACCCAGAAAGATTCAGCAAGAGGTTGCTTGAGTGGGAAACCAGGAAGGCACTATATTCTCCATCTGTGGGAGAAGAAAGACAAAATCCCTTAGGGGTTTGAGTGGTTGCAGAAGCTCAGAAGTGATAGCACCAGTGTGTGCATGAGAAGACTCTGCAGAGGCGCAGAAGTCAAAAGAATCCTTTGAGGATTCTAAGGAAGAAATCTCAGGAGGAGTTAGCGCTTCATACGTGTGGTGAGGTTCAAAGTTGAAGAGCTCGTAGAGGAAAAGGAGAACAAAGGTTGAGGCCTTTGGGAACTGGAAATTCTTCCAAGTTTGGGAAGAAATTGAAGAAGCTCAGGAGAGAATGACAGTCGTTAGATCGACTGGTGAAGGGAGAAATCTGGACCGTTGAGGAGGTTACGTCCAGGAGGATCTTAGGAGGAGCCTACATAAGGAGGAGACCGACAACCATCGGATCTCACTCATAAATCCTGTAAGTCGTTGGATCGGGAGAAAGTTGCACAGAATTTAGCCTCTGGAGTAGGCGCACAAAAGAAGGAATGATCTGAGTCATCAGATCTGGAGAAAATATCCCGTCAGCCGTCGGATTGGATAGGAGCTGCACGAGGCATAGCCATCGGGATAGCAGCCATCAGGAAATTGGGATTCTCGAGGGCAAGAGAATCGAGACATTCCAAGTCTCGAAACACCGGAGCGATCAGAGCCGTCCGTTAGCGGAGACACGTGGTAGAGATCAAGCGAGAGTCAGGATATTAGTCATCGGGAAATCGGAGTTCCTGAGGGAAAGGAATTTGGGACATCGAAAGTCTCGAAATCCCGATGAGATCAGAGCTGTCCGTTAGTGGAGGAAATGTGGCAGAGATCGAGCAAGAAGTTGGCATAGCAGTCATCGGGAAATCGGAGTTCCCAAGAACAAGGAAACAAGACATCGAAAGTCTTGAAATCCTGGAGGAATCATGACCGTCCAGTTGGAAAGGATGCGTGGCAGCGATCGATGCCATCAGGAAAGTCCTAACAGGAAGTGTTGATCGGGGTTTGAGTCATCGGGATATCAGAGATCCTGTAGACAAGTTCTTTTTGCACTCTGGAATAGCGAAACGTGATACCCCGATGAGTGGGAGCCAGCTGTCAGCAAATGGGAGAAGGAAGACAGTGCCGTCGTGAGGGGCCAGCTGTCAATGCTACGGAGAGTCAGAATTTGGATGGTCAGGAATCCTGTAGGTATATTCATTTAGGCATTGGAAACCTCGAAACCCCGACAAGGGATAAGGTTGTGGTCATGGGGTAATGGTCACGTGGACCTGGGACTGATCCAGGAGGGCTAGCTGAAGTTAAAGCGCGTCGGGAATCGGAGGATCGCGGATCTAGGGGACGATTGTATTTTGACATCGAAAACCCCAAAACCCCGACATGAGGAGATAAGGCTACGGTCTTATGGAAGAAGGTCACGTGGACTAGAGAGCCTAGTTAGAGGGGCTAAGTCCGGGAAAGAGCTCATCAGTGATCGGGGATTGAAGAGTACAGTGACTCTCGACAGTGGGAAGCTCGAAACCCTGAACCCCGATATTGAGTCGGGGAAAAGTCACGGTCAATGTGTAGAAGGTCGTGTAGGTGAATGAAGGACCTGTGGATCAGGTTTTTAGCAGAGGATTCCAGCAGGGGATCTAAAGATCCACTTCGGCTCAGCAGAAGGGGATTTTTGATCGATCCTATGAGCGGGTGAGTGGAGGAGGTGAAGAAATCTCGCCTGTGTCATAGTCCCATTAGTGGGAAACATAGAATGTGTTTTATATCCCCACTAATTAACATATCTTCCTTTCAAAGTTGAAAAGTGTCATAGAACTTAAATTGTAGTTATGGTCAGTAGGTCATATATCATTGCATTTTTCTTCTATAGGTACCAATTCTTCAATAATGACTCTAAGGTGGGCACACATTTATGCACCCACTACTAAATAGAAATTCCCTGTGTGTATTAGTGAGTTTCACAATGATCCACATGCTCCACTATATAAGAAGTACCATTGAATTGTAGGGACTATTTGGAAAAGATTGTTTTATGTTCATGATCCCACTCTTCAACAAAAGCTTTTGTAGGTGAGACTCCTTGAGTGTCATTTTTCATTTATTACTTATATTCACGTGCCTCAGAGATGAAATGAATTAAGTAGTTCATTAGCAAACAATATCCTTTAATGAAAGGGCCCAATGCGATAAAATGCATGTTGGGTTCTTGGAACAGTTCAAATTATTTTGATAATAAGAACTTTGATCTGTTCTACTGAGAAGGTCTACGGTTCGAGCCCATATAGCCCTATACATTCCACTAAGTTACACTACTCTTATATATATATATATATATATATCCCCTCATAGTCCTTATGACTTGGGCTTTCAAAGTCTTTCGGATCATATAAATATCTTTTCCTTATCAAGATCAATGGATGGGAACACGGGTCAACACAAACCTTATGTCTAGTAGGTTCCTAGTCCTACTATATCTTCTCGTGAGTCCAAAGTTCATAATGAAATTCCCACAATCATTCAAGGATATATACCAAAGTGATATCCAATGTTTATACCCTCTATTCAAACATGACATGTTAAGTTATGTGTTCCATAAACTTTGTGGCATTAGTTGTGCCATTAAACACTAGTGGATCTTTAATCTCTACATGAATCCACTTAATGGAATTTGGTAGTGTGCATGTTTGTGTCAATTAATTCTCATACTCCCTAGGCGGCCCAAAATTAATGGACACTTTGGAATAAATGACATAGGAGAATACTATTCTCCAACTCAACTTTCCACTAGCAGTTGGATTAATGTAGTCTTCCCACTATCCTATGGTAAGATTATCGAAAAACACCTTCATCCAATACTTATTCTATCTATTTAAAAAATATATTTCCCTACATTAGATCCAATGGATATACCATCCAATAATCCTTCTTATCAAATGAAATCATTATCAAATTCCCAATCAATCCATTACAATACTAGGTATGGATATTTGTCATCTACTATGTCAATGAACTGAAAGTAAGCATAAATATTTGGATAATCGAGATAAAAATCCATCTCCCCAATTTGAAAATGGGGAAAATGTGTGATTGGTTCACCAACTACCACTATATATACAAGTAGACCCAATTTGGTCATCCCATGAGTTCCCATGATTACTTCAGTAGGATGTTAACATCCAACCCGAAGTTAAGCATAACTTCTCACACTTCATATCATTGAATCAATGCATTTAAGATAAATTATTTTCCATACCTTGTTCACTAGACATGGTTTAAGGGCCTATATTGTGCTTCTATTGGTGACTCTAAAATTGGCCCAAGGACCTCCCTTAACTTTTTTGTGGATTTATCACTGTCTATTATCCATAGAAAACTTTTCAAAAATTCTTTGACTTCATCTTCCACTATATATACTAGTAGAATCATGCATTGGCTTAGTGGCCAAATTATGGAAGGTTTTCTATTTCTTGCATTTATAGTAACTATGTTTCTAGCATGAATAGCTTCCTGCATCACCTTAATTACATATTTAAAGTAACCTTTATTTCATAGTACATCAAACCTTGGTGCTCACTATAAATCTTGATATATGGGTCCTTGATTTTCATCTCTCATGTTTGTGCTAGAATTGGCTCCAAACTAGGTGATGATATTGAACCCAATGTAGGCGCAACCTACAATATTTTCACCATGGATATAAAGCTCACAATTCACCATTTTATCACTACTCTATATCATGTATTGTTCCTCCCATTTATTAATCAATTGTACACAATCATGTGTATTATGTATTATCTTTTGGTAGTACCCACATCAAGGATGGTGAGGATATAAGTAATTCTTTTCAATATACCCCACTTCATAATAATTATAAAATAATGGTGGGAGATGATCCACTTAATTCCATAGAGCCCTATTACCCTAATTCTAATTATGTCCCCCATCCACTCCCATGGTTGAATCCATTGTGGACAAGTAATTCTCAAACCTTTCCATTAGTGTATATATTGCAACAAAAACCTTTGTATTGTTAATGTTTATCGAAGATATGTTTCAATTCACAATGCTACAATATTACTAAATTTTTATAGCAATAAGAAATGGTGGATATCATACCTATTGTTTTAGAAGATCTCACAAATCCCAACATCCAACTTCTCATGTAGATTTTTTTTTTTAAAAAACCTACAGGAGGCGTGGCAATATCGACGAAAGTTTGTTGCAAGATAATGATTAGGTTTTACTCTGACAAGGATTTTCGTCGCTATTGCCACGAAAGTTCGTCGCACTTTTCCATGGTTTTTCGTCACACATATAACATCTGTGTCATAAGATATTCATGAGTTTTTTATATGCCAACAGTTTTCGTCGCTATTGCCACACTTTTTTGTCACAACTTTCCATTCTTTTTCGTCACATGTATAGCATCTGCGTCGTAATTTTTTGGTAAGTTTTTTACTTTGGCATGGTTTTTCGTCCCTATTGCAATGAAATTCCATTGCTATTGCCATGCTTTTTAAGGTAAAACTATCTTGATGATGATGACACATGGATGGATTATTTCATCGTTGTTTCCATGAATACCTAGTTCGTGGATATAGCGACGAAAAAATTTCCACAAAAAATAGTCTTTGCTTTCGTGGAAAGTGCGACGGATATGTGTGGAAATAGCAACGAATAACCATGGAAAATTTGGTCATATGTAGTAGTTTTTAGTAACACGGATAAAAGGATTAAGGGTGAGGCTGCCCCATTTATAAAAACATCAAAGGAGATTGAGGAGATGCAAGCCATAATCCATTTAATGAAAGGAACCTCAAACCCCAAGTGTGTAATTTGTAGCCTGATAAATGACCAGCTAACACAATCAAAATATTTTGATAGATCTATCTTTAGGATGGCCCCTTTTTCCTTGGAGGATATGAGGTTGTGTAATCCTTATTGGGCCACTCTTTTCCCTTCTTCATCGACAAACCTGGGGTAATAAAGAGCTAATCAAACAATATCTGCAATATTTTCTCTTTGCTCTACCTTGAAAAGGGTTTTGAAGTGATTTTTCCCCATCTTAGCCAACCCTTTGAATGATGAAACCATCATGTGTTCCTGGTCTTGGAGTTTCCGAATTGTGTTTGTGGATTTTTGTCCTTTTGCATAAGCATGGAAAAATTTGGTATTCTCATCGCCCTTATCCAGCCAAATTGCCTGGATTTTCAGTCTCCAAGTCACTTCTTGATCAACCAACAACTTTCTACGCTTGGATTCAAGTGATTTTAGAGTTTCCCACAAGGCTTCTGACACAAACCCCAAATCAATCAAATGATAATAATGTTCAATCTAAACTTCTATGTTCTCAAGTTCTTGTTCCTCCTTTATTCATTTTTCTTGGGCCCAAGGGATCACCAATTGTTTAATTCTTTTGAGATTGTCCACAAAATGCAGCGCAACCGGAAGACTCGAGAAAGGGTCAAAAGGAATCCAATTTGCCTTTACCAGGTTTTGTAAGTTTTCATCAGAGAGCTAGGAGGCATTGAATTTGAAAGGGGATGGCAGCTTAGCCAGCCTGCCTTCCATTTCTAGACAAACCAATGCATGATCTGATTCTCCCCTAGAGTCGATCCAGTGTCTAACTTGGAAGAGAGACTCCATCAAATTTTCTGAAACCAGAAAATGATCTAGGTGTTTTTCTACCCTAGCTTCCCCTGTCCTCATATTTCTCCAAGTAGGGCAGAGCCTCCGGGGGGCGATGTCAAGAATGCCATTGGCTAACAGAAGATGGGAGAACATAGTTGAAAGGCGATCTGGGTGAGAATTTGGGCCCAAAACCTTCACAACTCCCAAAGAAAAATTTAAGTCTCCCCCCAGAATGAGATTACCAACCTTCAACAAATCAAGCTTGAAAACAAAATCCCAAAAAGGAATCCTCTCCGTATAGGGGATGTAAATATCCAGAATTCCTTTTCCATACCTTCCAAAAAAATGTCCACCCTGAGACAAGAGTTTAGGGCCCAAGAATTTAAGATTTTTATAGAATGAGAAATCCATCCAGTTATCAAACTGCCCGATCTGCCCATAACATCAATACCCGAGAAATGCCATCTAGGGAGAAGATTTTCAAGAGTAATGGTTGTAGTTGCAGAATATGCCATTGTTTCTTGGAGTTGTATAATATCTAATTGATGAGTGCACACCAGTATTTTTTGGGTGGATTTCTTGTGGGGACTCACCAAACCCCTACAATTGAAAGAGAGTATTTTCATGGGGAAACCTCACCCGGGGTATGCACTACTCTAAGTTCCCCAACAATATATCATTGTCTTCCTGAAGCGATATCAATTAGAGCACGGTTTTGTGCCTTTGAGAGGAAGGAGGAATGCCCCCAACATTTTTTTGTATATGAGAGTCGGGATTTTGTCCAAGCCCGTTATCTCTCGATGAAGGGCCAAGAATAGTCTTGTTCCTGAGGTGAAAAAGGATGGTTCACTCCTCCAAGATCTCAGAATAGGGCTCATTAATGGATACTAAGGAGAAGGGACCCGAGTGGAGTGGCGGGAGCATGGCGCAAGAGGCTATGGAAGGGAAAGTGATATAAGGTTTGAGGACATATTTGATCGCATATCTAATTACTTTCGATGGAAAGTTAGAATAGCAACAGTTCTAAAGGAGAATAAGATTTGGAATTTTTTCAATATAGTGGTTGTTGTACCCACAAATAACCCAGTTTCCCTAGACTTTCATGAGATAAAGGAGGCTAAGGCACAAAGAATCTTGTTGGATGGTGTGAAAGACCACCTTATCCCACACTTGGATGAGAAACAAACAACCCAAGTGATGTGGGACACTTTGAAAAATATGTTTGAAGCTGAAAATGAGAATAGAAAGATGGCCCTGAAAGACAAGTTGCATGAGGTTAGAATGACCAAGGAGGATAATGTAGCTACCTAGTTGACCAGATTGGCTCAAGTGAAAGATGAGCTAGCTTTTTTAGGTGAGGTCATCTCTGACTTAGAAATGGTGAGGATAGCCCTTAAGGGGTTTACCAAAGAGTGGGGGGGTTTTGTAAAATGTGTGGTGGGTAGAGAGAAGTTGCCAGACTGGAGTATATTATGGGATGACTTTACCTAGGAGGAGATCCAAGAGGGGTCTCAAGGTAAATCCAAGATAGATATTGATATTGATAAAAATGCGGCCCTTGCTATAAAAAAACAAAAGCAAGAAGAAGAAAGACTTGAGTAAGATTCGTTGCTATGCTTGCAACAAAATTGGACATTTTATAATACATTGTCCTGATCGGAAGAAGGATAAGAAGGATGAAAGTTGTGCAGTAGTTTCAATTGTTGTAGATGACTTCTCAAAGGACTTTGAGAAATAACTTTGTCTTGTGTCTCTTGATTCAAGCATGGGAAGCTCAGAAAGGTTTGCAGATTCTTGGATCATTGATAGTGGTGCATTCAAACACATGACTGGCATGTGGGGTACCTTTATGAGTATCAATGAGATTGGACCTTGTTGCAATGTTATGAACTACATTACTCGAGCAGGAAGAGGGGTTGGAACAATCAAGTTCCAACTTGAATTTGGTGAAATCTTCACTTTGAAAGGAGTTTTATTTATCCCAAAGCTTTCAGTGAATTTAATTTATATTTCAGCCCTGAAAGATTCGGGATGGGGGATAGTGTTCAGGTTGGGAAATGTGTTCTTGTATCCTGTAGGAGTACAACCGGTCAAAGCATTGTTGCTTGGTGATAAGAAAGAGAGAATGTACTTGGTTCGAGGAATGACTATGTATAGTAGTTCAGGATGACTGTCAGCATCTAGAATTCAAGATGAGTATTTGGCACAGGAAAGGGTTGTAGAGGGATTGCATGCATAAGTTCAACCCTTGGATTCAGGGGAACAAGAAGGTTCTCTTGATAGCACTGGCAAGGGATTCAACCAACATAGAGAGAATGAGCAGGATCCAGAGTTTCAATTTGTCTTCCAACATCATCTTCCAGAGCAAGAGGGATTTCTTGACAATGGTCAAGATGATAGTGTTGGGACCTCCCTTGTTAAGAGGGAGTTAGAAATGTAATTCAGTAGGTCACACCATGATTTTGTGATGTTTTACATGGTGGGGACCATTTTGACTTTCCTAAAGTGTTTTATAATATAAAAGCGACTTTATATTATAAAAGTGACTTTATGATTTTCTAGTGACTTAAGTGAAAAGTTAAGTTGTGGGTCCCAAAAAGATTTGTGAGCATTTAATAATAAAGTCTATTATTGAATGAGCATTTAATATTACCTTTAGATATGATTGATCTCAACCATTGATGAGTTAGTTGAGATTAGTTAGTTAGGGTTTTGGGAAGAGGAAAAATATAAAAAGAAATCTAGGGAAAGAGAGAAAACATTATTGAAGTCACATTGTCATTAATTTAAGAGAGAGAGAAATTAATGAGTTGGATAAAGGTAGAGAAAGAACAATATTTCAAGCATGATTTCCAAGAGAGAATACTGTACAACATGAGAATTTAATTTATGGGTCATACGATTGTATACGTAGTTGGAGGTAACATTTATTATTTCTGGGCCGTACAATTATTTTCAACATGCAAACTAAAGTTAATACAGTTATTAATGAAGGTCATACAGTTTCCGATTGCAGGCAGGAATTTCTAGACTAATTTCTATGCATTTATTGTTGGTCTGGACAGTTCGTATAGTGTACAAAATTGATAGAAAGGGAGCAGTAACAATATGTACCGTTTTAAAGACAAATGTTGGTCAGATGATGAGATAAGTACATATTGAATGACTGTAATTTGTACTTGAAATAAAATATTTTCTCTATCTTTGGGTTGCCTCACAGTTCATGAGGATTTTCCCTGGCTTATGCCTAATTTCTTGTGTCAACTGCTTACAGTAGGATATACTTGGTTGATTGGTACTTTAATTTCAATTTTAGTTTGATTCCATTTCATTAAATGCATGTTGTGTAATTGGTTCATTAATAACTCAGATTAAATGCAAAGTCAAGTGTTTCACCCAAGTGTTTGACGAAAGGTTTCAGTGAATTTTTTCTTTTTGTCATAGAAAATCTTCATGGTATCAGAGCCTAGGGTTTTGTAAGTGAAGTTGAAAGGAGAAAGAGAGTTAGGGACCGTTTTGTTGTGATTTTGATAGGTTTATTCTTAGCGAGAACAATTAAAGAAATAATGGCTTTCTGTATAAGGTTTGAGAACATATTTGATGGCATATCTAATTACCTTCAATGGAAAGTTAGAATAGCATTAGTTCTAAAGGAGAATAAGATTTGGAATTTTGTCAATACAATTTTTGTTGTACCCACAAATAACCCAATTTCCCTAGACCTTCATGAGATAAAGGGGCCTAAGGCACAAATAATATTGTTGGATGGTGTGAAAGACCACCTTATCCCACACTTGGCTGAGAAACCAACAACCCAAGTGATGTGGGACACTTTGAAAAATCAGTTTGAAGCCAAACATGAGAATAGAAAGATGTCCCTGAAAGACAAGTTGCATGAGCTTAGAACGACCAAGGGGGATAATGTAGCTACCTACTTGACCAGATTGGCTCAAGTGAAAGATGAGATAGCTATTGTAGGTGAGGTCATCTCTGACTAAAAAATGGTGAGGATAGCCCTTAAGGGGTTTACCAAAGAGTGGGAGGTTTTTGTAAAATGTTTGGTGGGTAGAGAGAAGTTTCGAAACTAGAGTAGATTATGGCATGACTTTACCTAGGAGGAGATCCAGGAGGGGTCTCAAGGTAAATCCAAGATAGATATTGATATTGATGGAAATGTGACCCTTGTTGTAAAAAATCAAAGGAAAGAAGAAGAAATACTTGAGTAAGATTCGTTACTATGTTTGCAACAAACTTGGACATTTTGCAAGCCATTGTCCTGATTGGAAGAAGGAGAAGAAGGATGAAAGTTGTGTAGTAGTTTTAATTGCTATAGATGACTTCTCAAAGGATTTTGAGAAAGAACTTTGTCTTGTGTCTCTTGATCTCAACCATTGATGAGTTAGTTGAGATTAGTTAGTTAGAGTTTTGGAAAGAGGAAAAATATAAAAATACATCTAGGGAAAGAGAGAAAACATTATTGAAGTCACATTGTCATTAATTGAAGAGAGAGAGAGCAATTGATGAGTTGGAGAAAGGTAGAGCAAGAGCAATATTTCAAGCATGGTTTCCAAGAGAGAATTATGTACACCATGGGCATTTAATTTATGGGTCGTGTTGTTGTATACACAATTGGAGGGCACATTTATTATTTCTAGGCCATACAGTGATTTCCAGCATGTAAACTGAGGTTAATACAATTATTAATGAATGTCGTACAGTTTCATATTGTAAGCACGCATTTCTAGATAGATTTATGTACATGTATTGCTGGTCTAGACAGTCCGTGCAGTGTACAAATTTGACAAAAAGGGAGTAGTAACAGAACGTACAGTTTCTAAAGAAAAATAATGGTTAGATGATGAGATAAGTACAACTTGAATGATTGTAATTTGTACTTGAAATAAAATATTTTCTCTATCTTTGGGTTGCCTCACAATTCATGAGGATTCTCCCTGGATTATGCCTAATTTCTTATGCCAACTGTTTACAATAGGATCTACTTGGTTGATTGGTACTTTCATTTTAGTTTCAGTTTGATTCTAGTTCATTAAATGCATGTGGTGTAATCGGTTCATTAATAACTCAGATTAAATGCAAATTCAAGTGTTTCAGCCAAGTGTTTGACGAAAGGTTTCAATGAAGTTTTTATTTTTTTCATAGAAACTCTACATGGTATCAGAGCCTAGGGTTCTGTAAGTGAATTTGAAAGGAGAAATACAGTTAGGGACTGTTTTTTTGTGATTTTGATTGGTTTATTTTCAACAAGAACATTTAAAGAAATAATGGATTGTTGTATAAGGTTTGTGGATAGATTTGATGGAATATCTAATTACCTTCAATGGAAAGTTAGAATAGTAGTAGTTCTAAAGGAGAATAAGATCTGGAATTTTGTCAATATAGTTGTTGTTGTACCCACAAATAACCCAGTTTCCCTAGAACTTCATGAGATAAAGGAGGCTAAGGCACAAAGAATCTTGTTGGATGGTGTGAAATACCACCTTATCCCATACTTGGTTGAGAAACCAACAACCCAAGTGATGTGGGACATTTTAGAAAATATGTTTGAAGCCAAAAATGAGAATAGAAAGATGGTTGTGAAAGAAAAGATGCATGAGGTTAGAATGACCAAGGAGGATAATGTAGTTACCTACTTGAACATATTGGCTCAAGTGAAAGATGACCTAGCTCCTGTAGGTGAGGTCATCTCTGGCTTAGAAATGGAGAGGATATCCATTAAGGGGTTTACCAAAGAGTGGGAAGTTTTTGTAAAATGTTTGGTGGGTATAGAGAAGTTGCCAGACTAGAGTAGATTATGGGATTACTTTACTTAGGAGGAGTTCCAGGACAGGTCTCAAGGTAAATCCAATACATATATTGATATTGATGAAAATGCGGCCCTTGCTGTAAAAAATCAAAGTCAAGAAAAAGAAATACTTGAGTAAGATTCATTGCTATGTTTGCAACAAACTTGGACATTTTGGAAGCCATTGTCCTGATCGGAAGAAGGATAATAAGGATGAAAGTTATGCAGTAGTTTCAATTGTTGTAGATGACTTCTCAAAGGAATTTGAGAAAGAACTTTGTCTCGTGTCTCTTGATTCAAGCATGGGAAGCTCATAAAGGTTTGCAGATTCTTGTATCATTGATAGTGGTACATCCAAACACATGAATGGCATGTGGGGTGCCTTTATGAGTATCAATGAGATTGGACCTTGTTGCAATGATAAGAGCGAAATTAATAGATCAGCCAGAGGGGTTGGAACAATCAGGTTCCAACTTGAATTTGGTGAGCTCTTCACTTTGGAAGGAGCTATATTTATCCTAGGGCTTCCATTGAATTTAATTTCTATTTTAACCCTAGAATATTCAGGATGGGGGACAGTGTTCAGGTCGGGACATGTGTTCTTGTATCCTGTAGGAGTACAACCGGTCAAAGCATTGTTTCTTGGTGATCAGAAAGAGAGACTCTACTTGGTTCAAGGAATGACTATGTATAGTTGTTCTAGATGGCTGTCAACATATGGAATTGAAGATGAGTAGTTGGCTCAGGAAAGAGTTGCAGAGGGAGTGCATGCAGAAGATCAAACCTTGGATTCAGGAGAAGAAGAAGGTTCTCTTGAAGGCACTGGTAGGAGACACAACCAACATAGAGAGAATGAGCATGATCCATAGTTTCGAGTTGTCTTCCAACATCAACTTCCAAATCCAGAGGGAGTTCTTGACAGTGGTAAAGATGATAGTGTTGGGACCTCCCTTGTTAAGAGGGATTGTTATAAATGTAACTCAGGAGGTCACACCATGATTTTGTGATGTTTTACATGGTGGGGACTATTTTGACTTTCCTAAAGTGTTTTATAATATAAAAGTGACTTTATTTTTTTTTAATGACTTAAGTGAAAAGTTAAGTTGTGTATCCCAAAAAGATTTGTGAGCATTTAATAATAAAGTGTATTATTAAATGAGAATTTAATGTGAGCCTTTAGATATGATTGATATCAACCATTAATGGGTTAGTTGATATTAGTTAGTTAGGGTTTTGGGAAGAGGAAAAATATAAAAAGACATATAGGGAAAGAGAGAAAACATTGTTGAAGTCACATTGTCATTAATTGAAGAGAGAGAACAATTAATGAGTTGGAGAAAGGTAGAGAAAGAACAATATTTCAAACATGGTTTCCAAGAGAGAATTATGTACAACATGAGCATTTAATTTATGGGTCGTACTGTTGTATACACAGTTGGAGGGCACATTTATTATTTCTGGGCCATACAGTGATTTATGTCATGCAAACTAAGGTTAATACGGTTATTAATGAAGGTCATACAATTTCAAATTGAAAGCACGCATTTATAGACTTATTTTTATGCATTTATTGTTGGTCTGGATAGTCTGTATAGTGTACAGAATTGACAGAAAGAGAGCAGTAACAATCCGTACAGTTTCTAAAGACAAATGCTAATCAGATGATGATATAATTACAAATTGAATGATTGTAATTTGTACTTGAAATAAAATATTTTCTCTATCTTTGGGTTTCCTCATAGTTCATGAGGATTTTCCTCGGCTTATGCTTAATTTCTTGTGTCAACGACTTACAATAGGATATACTTGGTTGATTGGTACTTTAATTTCAGTTTTAGTTTGATTCTAGTTCATTAAATGCATGTGGTGTAATTGGTTCATTAATGGCTCAGATTAAATGCAAATTCAAGTGTTTTAGCCAAGTGTTTGACGAAAGGTTTTAGTGAAGTTTTTCTTTTTGTCATTGAAAATATACATGGTATCAAAGCCTAGGGTTCTGTAAGTGAATTTAAAAGGAGAAAGAGAGTTAGGGACTTTTTTTTTATAGAATTTGATTGGTTTATTCTCAGCAAGAACAATTAAATAAATAATGGATTTCTGTATAAGGTTTGAGGACATATTTGATGGCATATCTAATTACCTTCAATGGAAAGTTAGAATAGCAACAGTTCTAAAGGACAATAAGATTTGGAATTTTGTCAATATAGTTGTTGTTGTACCCACAAATAATCTAGTTTCCCTAGACCTTCATGAGATAAAGGGGGCTAAGGAACAAATAATCTTGTTGGATGGTGGGAAAGAAAACCTTATCCAACACTTGACTAAGAAACCAACAACCTAATTGATGTGGGACACTTTGAAAAATATGTTTGAAGCCAAAAATGAGAATAGAAAGATGGCCCTGAAAGACAAGCTGCATGAGGTTAGAATGACGAAGGAGGATAATGTAGCTACCTACTTGACCAGATTGGATCAAGTGAAAGATGAGATAGTTGTTGTAGGTGAGGTCATCTCTGACTCAAAAATGGTGAGGATAGCCCTTAAGAGGTTTACCAAAGAGTGGGAGGTTTTTGTAAAATGTGTGGTGGGTAGAGAGAAGTTTCCATATTGGAGTAGATTATGGGATAACTTTACCGAGGAGGTGATCCGAGAGGGGTATCAATGTAAATCCAAGATAGATATTGATATTGATGAAAATGTGACCCTTGCTGTAAAAAATCAAAGGAAAGACGAAGAAATACTTGAGTAAGATTCGTTGCTATGTTTGCAACAAACTTGGACATTTTGCAAGCCATTGTCCTGATCAGAAGAAGGAGAAGAAGGATGAAAGTTGTGCAGTAGTTTCAATTGATGTAGATGAATTCTCAAATAAATTTGAGAAACAACTTTGTCTTGTGTCTCTTGATCTCATCCATTGATGAGTTAGTTGAGATTATTTAGTTAGGGTTTTTGGAAGAGGAAAAATATAAAATGACATCTAGGGAAAGAGATAAAACATTATTGAAGTCACATTGTCATTAATTGAGAAGAGAGAGAGAAATTAATGAGTTGGAGAAAGGTAGAGCAAGAGCAATATTTCAAGCACAACTTCCAAGAGAGAATTATGTACAACATGAGAATTTAATTTCCGGGTCATACTGTTGTATACATAGTTGGAGGGAACATTTATTATTTATGGGCCATACAGTGATTTTCAGCATGTAAACCGAGGTTAATACAATTTTTAATGAAGGTCGTACAGTTTCATATTTCAAGCACACATTTATAGACTAATTTATGTGCATTTATTGTTGGTTTGGACAATCCATATAGTGTACGAAATTGACAGAAAGGGAGCAGTAGCAATCTGTAAAGTTTCTAAAGACAAACACTGGTCATATGATGAGATAAGTACAACTTGAATGATTGTAAATTGCACTTTCTTGTGTCAATTGCTTACAATAGGATCTACTTGGTTGATTGGTACTTTCATTTTAGTTTTAGTTTGATTCCAGTTCATTAAATGCATGTGGTGTAATTGGTTCATTAATAACTCAGATTAAATGCAAATTCAAGTGTTTCAGCCAAGTGTTTGACGAAAGGTTTCAGTGAAGTTTTTCTTTTTATCATACAAAATCTACATGGTATTAGAGCCTACAGTTCTGTAAGTGAATTTGAAAGGAGAAAGAGAGTTAGGGACTATTTTATTGTGACTTTGATTGGTTTATTCTCAGCAAGAATAGTTAAAGAAATATTGGCTTTTTGTATAAGGTTTGAGGACAGATTTGATGGCATATCTAATTACCTTCAATGGAAATTTAGAATAGCAACAATTCTAAAGGAAAATAAGATCTGGAATTTTGTCAATACAGTTGTTGTTGTACCCACAAATAACCCAGTTTCCCTAGACCTTCATGAGATAAAGGGGGCTAAGGAACAAATAATCTTGTTGGATGGTGTGAAAGGCCACCTTATCCCACACTTGGTTGAGAAACAAACAACCCAAATGATGTGGGACACTTTGAAAGATATGTTTGAAGCCAAAAATGAGAATAGAAAGATGGACTTGAAATACAGGCTGCATGAGGTTAGAATGACCAAGGAGGATAATGTAGCTACCTACTTGACCAGATTGACTCAAGTGAAAGATGAGCTAGTTGTTGTAGGTGAGGTCATCTCTGACTCAAAAATGGCGAGGATAACCCTTAAGGGGTTACCAAAGAATGGGAGGTTTTTGTAAAATGTGTGGTGGGTAGAGAGAATTTTCCATGCTAGAGTAGATTATGGGATGACTTTACCCAGGAGGAGATCCGGGAGGGGTCTCAAGGTAAAGCCAAGATATATATTGATATTGATGAAAATGCGACCCTTGTTGTAAAAAATCAAAGGAAAGAAAAAGAAATAGTTGAGTAAGATTCATTGCTATATTTGAAACAAACTTGGAAATTTTGCAAGCCATTGTCCTAATCGGAAGAAGGAGAATAAGGATGAAATTTTTGTAGTAGTTTCAATTGTTGTAGATGAATTCTCAAAGGAATTTGAGAAATAAAGTTGTCTTGTGTCTCCTGATTCAAGCATGGGAATCTTAGAAAGGTTTGCAGATTCTTGGATCATTCATAGTGGTGCATCCAAACACATGACTGGGATGTGGGGTTCATTTATGAGTATCAATGAGATTTGACCTTGTTGCAATGTTATGATCAACATTACTCAAGCAGTCAGAGGGGTTGGAACAATCAGGTTCCAACTTGAATTTGGTGAGATATTCACTTTGGAAGGAGTTCTATTTATCCAAGGGCTTCGAGTGAATTTAATTCTATTTCATCCCTGGAAGATTTGGGATGGGGGACATTGTTTAGGTCAGGACATGTGTTCTTGTATCCTAAAGGAGTACAACTGGTCGAATCACTATTGCACAGTGATCAGAAAGAGAGACTGTACTTGGTTCGAGGAATGCCTATGTATAGTAGTTCTAGATGGATGACAACATTGGGAATTGAAGATGAGCAGTTGGCTCAAGAAAGGGTTGTAGAGGGAGTGCATGAAGAAGATCAACCCTTGGATTAAGGATAACAAGAAGGTTCTCTTGAAAGAATTGGAAGGAGAATCAGCCAAAATAGAGAGAATGAGAAGGATCCAGAGTTTTGAGTTGTCTTCCAAGATCAGCTTCTAGAGCCAGAGGGAGTTCTTGACAGTGGTCAAGATGATAGTGTTGGGACCTCCCTCGTTAAGAGGGAGTGTTAGAAATGTAACTCAGGAGCTCACACCATGATTTTGTGATGTTTTACAAGGTGAGGACCATTTTGACTTTCCTAAAGTGTTTTATAATATAAAAGTAAATTTATGTTTTTTTAATGACTTAAGTGAAAAGTTAAGTTGTGGGTCCCAAAATGATTTGTGAGCATTTAATAATAAAGTGTATTATTAAATGAGCATTTAATGTAATCCTTTAGATATGATTGATCTCAACCATTGATGAGTTCATTGATATTAGTTAGTTAGGGTTTTGGGAAAAGGAAAAATAAAAAAAGACATCTAGGGAAAGAGAGAAAACATTATTGAAGTCACATTGTCATTAATTAAAGAGAGAGAGAAATTAACGAGCTGGAGAAAGGTAGAGAAAGAGCAATATTTCAAGCACGGTTTCCAAGAGATAATTTCGTATAGCATGAGCATTTAATTTCTGGGTCGTACTGTTCTATACAAAGTTGGAGGGGGAATTTGTTATTTATGGGCCATACAATGATTTATACCACACAAATCAAGGTTAATACAATTATTAATAAAGGTCGTACAGTTTCAGATGCAATCACACATTTATAGACTGATTTCTGTGCATTTATTGTTGGTCTGGACAATTTGTACACTATACGGAATTGACAGAAAGGGAGCAATAACAGTCTGTACAGTTTCTAAAGAAAAATGTTAGTCAGATGATGATATAAGTACATCTTGAATGATTGTAATTTGTACTTGAAATAAAATATTTTCTCTATCTTTGGGTTGCCTCACAATTCATGAGGATTTTCCCTGGCTTATGCCTAATTTCTTGTGTCAACTACTTGTAGTAGGATCTACTTGGTTGATTGGTACTTTCATTTTAGTTTCAGTTTGATTCCAGATCATTAAATGCATGTGTTGTAATTGGTTCATTAATAACTCAAAGTAAATGCAAATTCAAGTGTTTCACCCAAGTGTTTGACAAAAGGTTTCAATGAAGTTTTTCTTTTTGTCATAGAAAATCTACATTGTATTAGAGCCTAGGGTTCTGTAAGTGAAGTTGAAAGGAGAAAGAGAGTTAGGGACTATTTGGTTGTGATTTTGATTGGTTTATTCTCAGCAAGAACAATTAAAGAAATAATGGCTTTTTGTATAAGGTTTGAGGACAGATTTGATGGCATATCTAATTACCTTCAATGGAAAGTTAGAATAGCAACAATTCTAAAGGAGAATAAGATTTGGAATTTTGTCAATACAGTTGTTGTTGTACCCACAAATAACCCAGTTTCCCTAGACCTTCATGAGATAAAGGAGGATAAGGAACAAATAATATTGTTGCATGGTGTGAAATACCACCTTATCCGACACTTAGCTGAGAAACCAACAACCCAAGTGATGTGGGACACTTTGAAAAATCTGTTTGAAGCCAAAAATGAGAATAGAAAGATGGCCCTGAAATACAAGTTGCATGAGGTTAGAACGACCAAGGAGGATAATGTAGCTACCTACTTAACCAGATTGGATCAAGTGAAAGATGAGTTAGATGATGTAGGTGAGGTCATCTCTGACTTAGAAATGGTGAGGATAGCCCTTAAGGGGATTACCAAAGAGTGGGAGGTTTTTGTAAAATGTGTGGTGGGTAGATAGAAGTTGCGAGACTCAAGAATATTATGGGATGACTTTACCTAGGAGGAGATCCGGGAGGGGTCTCAAGGTAAATCCAAGACAGATATTGATATTTATGAAAATGCATCCCTTGTTGTAAAAAATCAAAGGAAAGAAGAAGAAATACTTGAGTAAGATTCGTTGCTAAGTTTGCAACAAACTTGGATATTTTGCAAGCCATTGTCCTGATCGAAAGAAGGAGAAGAAGGATGAAAGTTGTGCAGTACTTTGAATTGTTGTATATGACTTCTCAAAGGAATTTGAGAAATAAATTTGTCTTATGTCTCTTGATTCAAGCATGGGAAGCTCAGAAAGGTTTGCAGATTCTTGGATCATTGATAGTGGTGCATCCAAACACATGACTGGCATGTGGGGTGCCTTTATGAGTATCAATGAGATTGGACCTTGTTGAAATGTTATGATCGACATTACTCGAGTAGTCAGAGGGGTTGGAACAATAAGGCTCCAACTTGAATTTGGTGAGATCTTCAGTTTGGAAGTAGTTCTATTTATCCTAGGGCTTCTAGTGAATTTAATTTCTATTTCAGCCTTGGAATATTCGGGATGGGGGATAGTGGTCAGGTCGGGACATTATACTATAGGAGTACAACCGGTCGAAGCACTATTGCGCGGTGATCAGAAAGAGAGATTGTACTTGGTTCGAGGAATGACTATGTATAGTAGTTCTAGATTGTTGTCAACATCTAGAATTGAAGATGAGCAGTTGGCTCAGGAAAGAAGTGCAGAGGGAGTGTATGTAGAAGATCAACCCTTGGATTCAGGAGAACAAGAAGGTTCTCTTGAAAGCACTGGTAGGACACTCAACCAACATAGAGAGAATGAGTCAGATTCACAGTTTCGAGTTGTCTTCCAACATCGGCTTCTAGAGCTAGAGGGAGTTCTTGACAGTGGCCAAGATGATAATGTTGGGACCTCCCTCATTAAGAGGGAGTGTTAGAAATGTAACTTAGGAGGTCACACCATGATTTTGTGATGTTTTACATGGTGGGGACCATTTTGACTATCCTAAAGTTTTTTATAATATAAAAGTGACTTTATATTATAAAAGTGACATTATATTTTTTTAATGACTTAAGTGAAAAGTTAAGTTGTGGGTCCCAAAAATATTTGTGAGAATTTAATAATAAAGTGTATTATTAAATGAGAATTTAATGTGAGCCTTTAGATATGATTGATCTTAGCCATTGATGAGTTAGTTGATATTAGTTAGTTAGGGTTTTGGGAAGAGGAAAAATATAAAAAGACATCTAGGGAAAGAGAGAAAACATTATTGAAGTCACATTGTCATTATTTGAAGAGAGAGAGAAATTAATGAGTTGGAGAAAGGCAGAGAAAAAGAAATATTTCAAGCATGGTTTCCAAGAGAGAATTATGTACAGCATGAGAATTTAATTTATGGGCGTACTATTGCATACACAGTTGGAGGGAACATTTATTATTTATGGGTTGTACAATGATTTCTAGCATGCAAACCGAGGTTAATACAATTATTAATGAAGATCGTACAATTTCTAATATCGCAAGGCCAAGCCCCAGTTGTAATTATGAATGTAACATGTTTTATAGGATGCTGAGCCAAGTAATTATAAGATGGTAGGATTATGTGTTTATTAGGATGAAGAGCCTAGATGCTAAGGCCATTGGGCCTTTTTATCGCTCAGTTTGTAGTTTAGGTCAAGTAGTGGAAGGATAAGGGTCAAACTGGCGTAACAGGAGCTTCCCCACCCACTATCACCTCAATGGGGGCCTCTTTCTATTTAGGGTGGCTAAGCCCAAGGGAGACGTCCCTGGCAATCTGGGGTTTTGAAAGGAAAAGCGTCAAAGGCTTAAGGATAGTTTTCCCTTCACAGATTACCGCCAAGAAGATAGTCAAATGAAGAAAAACCACAGAAGAGGCACCTGCTTGCGAAACAAGACAACAATGACACTAGTACATGCAATAGTGGTTAATACTTCATTAATCAATGACTATCAATATTTAATGTACATGAGCATAAACAACAGTAAATATTGACGAAGTCAATGTTTGCAATAATGACAATGGCATATAATATTACTTGTCAATAAACACTGGAATAATATGAAAATAATCAATCCTTAAATCAATGCATCGAACTTTATTAATTTCTCATATACAAAGGTGGTTGCGTCAACATTGCTAGAGATGATGTCAGCTTCTTCTAGGGTTAGTATGATAGACAAAAAGGTCAACGTTTTGTAATTTAGCCAATGAAAATCATCAATATATCAATGTCTATCACTGGATGACCAAGCCACAGTATTTTCTATCAATTAAGAGCTTAATAAAGGCATGACATCATCATCAATTGCTAGGTTAGAAGATGTTAGGGTTAGTTAGGGTTTCAAATTTGAAAGTCTTGAAAGATTGTTTTTGCACAACAAGCTCAACGTTGGAGAGAAAAAATAGTGCCTTAGGGTATTATGGAGTCAAAAGTAAGGGCAAGATCTCGGGAGGATCAAAATCTGAAGACTAGAGAGTTAGGTTCTATGGTGCTGCAATGGCAGGGCCCTAGAATCAAAACCCTAAGGGAAGGAGGCTCATTCTGGTGTTGCTTAAGCAAGGCCTCATTCTCCTTCCTCTTTCTTTAAATATTCTTGGAAAAACGGCTAGCTTTAAAACACAAATCTAAGGGAGAAAGGTGTTGCAAGAGCAAGGCCCTTCAAACCCTAAAAAGTTAAAACCCTAGGTGTAGAATCAACTAGGCCTAGGACGTCACCTTTATTCAACCTATATCTCAAAGCT
>JASDQU010100202.1:307702-323284 GCA_032191745.1 Picea mariana | reverse complement strand
CACTGGACATTTTTGGACAGAATTATTTTCTTGTTTGGGTACTCAATTGGCTCATAGCTCATCCTATCATCCTCAATCTGATGGACAAACCGAGATAGTGAACAAATGTTTGGAAGGCTACCTTCGTTGCTTTGTCTCTGATAAACAAACACAATGGTTCAAAAGGTTACCCTTGGCAAAATGGTGGTATAACACTTCCTTTCATACTACAACAAAAATGAAACCATTTATGGCACTTTATGGATACCACCCTCCTTCCATCACTTCTTCTCTAAAAGAAAAATCTAAGGTTCAAGCACTGGAAGATCACATAAAGAATCAACAATATAGTTGCATATAGTTGCAATATAATTGCATATAGTTGCATAAGTTGCATTGTTGCATAAAGTTGCATATAGCTGCATAGTTGCATAGTTGCATATAGTTGCATATGTTGCATATTTGCATATAGTTGCATATAGTTGCATGGTTGCATATAGTTGCATAAAGTTGCATAAAGTTGCATAAAGTTGCATATAGTTGCATATAGTTGCATAATTGGCATTGTTGCATAAAGTTGCATATAGTTGCATAGTCGCATATAGTTTCATATAGTTGCATATTTGCATATAGTTGCATATAGTTGCGTAAGTTGCATATAGTTGCATAGTTGCATAAGTTGCATTGTTGCATAAAGTTGCATGTTGCATAAAGTTTCATAAGTTCCATAAAGTTGCATAAGTTGCATGTTGCATAAAGTTGCATAAGTTTCATGTTGCATAAAGTTGCATAAGTTGCATTGTTTGTCATAAGTTCCTTGGTCATATGTTTGTCTATGGTAGATTCTTTGGCCAACACATTTAGGTCCCTCCCTTACCAGTTATGACCTCTCTTGGGCCTTGTGCACTAGTTGGGTCTTTTTTAGTACAACACGTCTCACTTTCAAACTCTTAGTATATCTTGATCATCACTCAAGGAAGATAGATCTAACAAATACCTATTTGATGGTACCTACACTCGTTAAAACAAGAAGACAAGTTATCGTGTGAATATAAGTTTGCGGTACCAACACAGTTGCATATAGTTGCATAAGTTGTATATAGTTGTAATATAGTTGCATAAGTTTCATTGTTGCATATAGTTTCATATAGTTTCATATAGTTGCATAAGTTGCATAGTTGCATATAGTTGCATTAGTTGCATATAGTTGCACATAGTTGCAATATAGTTGCATAAAGTTGCATATAGTTCCATATAGTTTCATAAGTTGCATTGTTGCATAAAGTTGCATATAGTTGCATAGTTGCATATAGTTGCATATAGTTGCATATTTGCATATTTGCATATATTTGCATAAGTTGCATATAGTTGCATAGTTGCATAAGTTGCATTGTTGTATAAAGTTTCATGTTGCATAAAGTTGCATAAGTTCCATAAAGTTGCATAAGTTGCATAAGGTGCATGTTGCATAAAGTTGCATAAGTTGCATAAGTTGCAAGTTGAGAAATCAAGGGATTCCACCAACACTCATTTAAATTTATTTTTAATCGCTTGCCAATACTTCTTTTAGTTTGTTGATATTGAGCTTGCACACGAGGTAGTTTATATCTATGAGGATTTAGGATCAATTTTTCAAGCCTGAATTTGATGTGTAAATATTTATGAAGGTATTGGATCCCTTAATGACTCCTTAGTACTATTGACGAGTTGAAGAAGTTTTGAAAAAACCAAGAAACCATGCAGGAAACGCAATGTTGCATAGAATAAGAGTTTAATTTTTTTTGTGAGTATTGGAGAATTCACATTGTAGAATCTCCTTCAATATTTTTGTTGTTATCTCTATGAACCATTTTGTCAAGAAAACATCTAAGTCGTTGACTTGAAGGACTTGTTGATTTCCCAATCCATCAGTTTTCCTCATGATAGATAAATCACTAAGTCAGGAGACCAAAAGTCCTTTAAAAGTTAGTAATTGAACCTTCATCATTGAAGTAAGAAAAGAAAGGTGTCAATTTTTTTGTATATTTGGATAATTTAGCCAAGAAAAGGAAACTTTCTAGGTTGGGAGGCCAGTGAGTCTCCAAACCTAGTCACTAAACCTTCTTGATCCTTACGGTATACGATTTACCCCCCAAAAAAAAAATCACTTATTCAGTGAGGTTAGTCATTGTCCAAACCAACCGATTGAGGTTATTGACCCTTGCACTCAACAAATTTCCTCCTTGGGGTAAATCACTCACTTGTCCTTATTTGTCCTTATGACCTCTCTTGGGCCTTGTGCACTAGTTGGGGTATTTTCTAGGTTGAAGAGCCTCCCTTGGGTCCCCAAACTTCCCTAATCCATTAGGGCACACTCTTCAATGCATAAAATAAAACTAATTGTTGCGTACTTGCATGTTGATTTATAAAGTTGTATAGTCCTTATTTCTCCTTTTCTTCATTGTGGTGACTTTCTTCTTCTTCCTTTGGTTGTTTTTTTCTTTAATCAATGTGTTTTTCTAGTCTAATCATATCCAAAGTGATACCCAAAAGTAGTTGAGCATTTTACCCATTTCCAGAGTGATGCACACTACCTAAAGCCAAAACTAGAGTATCACCACCTATATACAAAATCAATTTATATTCCATTGGGGTTTACAAGGTTTCATTTTCAAGCTTTAATGGTTTTCTATAGTTGGTTGTTGAAAACGAGATTGTGAAACCCTATGGAAATGTATTTTCATCTCTAGATTGAGTATGTCGTTTTTCTTGGTTTTCAAAGCTATCCATCAACCAAAAAAATCAATTTCTCATGTCATGGTTATTAGAGATATGCAAAGTAGAAAAGAAATTGATCTGGTATAAAACTAAGAGGATATCGGGTATACCTTACAAAGTAGAAATCCAATCCCATCTAATAAAATAATCCCAGAAGTTAAAATATTGGTGAAATTACATTGAATAGAGGTACTCACCATTCTTGTTTCCCTCGCAGTCTATCTCCATGCCCTTTCAGTCTATCTTTGTGCCCTTATAGTGTATCTCCCCTTTATTCCCTCACATTCTATATCAGTGCCCTCGACTCAGTTTTCTTTGTGTGCCATCGAATCAGTGCCTTCTGTATGCCCTCTGTGCCCTCCGTGTGCCCTCGACTTAGTTCCCCTCGTGTGCCCTCGACTCAGTTCCCTCTGTGTGCCCTCGTGTGACCTTTGTGTGCCCTTGACTCAGTGCTCTCTATGTGCCCTCATAGTGTATCTCCTCCATGTATATCCTCCCTAGAAGTGTATCTCCTGTGACTTTCTTCTGACAGACTATCTCCTCGCAAACCATCTCTCTCTCACACAAACTATCTCCTCCCGGGCAGTGTATCTCCTCCCTGGTAGTGTATCTCCTCCCCTGCAGACTATCTCCTTGGTCGCGTGCACAGTGATATGATCACTAATGGGTTTTGGTCGCGTGCGTAGAGAACTCTTTCTTGATGGGCGCGCAATAACCCTCATTTGGTCGCATGCTCCCTTACACTCTCAAATTTTGACACAAATATATGTCAATTTTATGCCCACTAATGACTGAATCTAGATCTAATGCATGGCCACTAATTTAGTACTTGTAGCGGGTAGATATAATGCATGATCACAATGATATACTTTTTTGTGATTAAATATAATGGAAGCATGCACCATGTTGTATTTGTGTTCCAACTTGTTGTTTATATGGATGATGTGAATTTCATGCTTATTCAATTGCATTTTGTGCTAAATGAACTCTCATTGTAATGATGAATGTTGCATATTCTAGTTATTATTAGTATGAATACATAGAAGTAGATAATGGGAATGAATACTTAGTAATAATGTTCCTCATATCGATGTTCGCATTTCAAAAAAAATAATTTAATTGTGATCTAATAATGATCCAACATTGTGATCTAATTATAATCGTTTGGTGAAAAGTTTCATGAAGGGTGATGCCAAAGACTAGGGGTAACTTTCATTTCAAGGCTAGGAATGACTAGTCCCACATCAAGTGAAGGAAGAAAATTAAGAAGGTACATGTGTTGTCCCATTCCATGTCAACAATAACACATCCATTCACTGGGAACACTAAAACTCGACAAATCGATGACTCTAATAAATTAGGGTTTATGGTTTACATGGTGAATTGATGATGGAAGAAAGTGGTGTGTGAGTTGAATTTGAGTCCAGAAACCCTCCCATATTTTTCAAGCATGTGAATAGTCTATCCATGTCAAATTTCAATGCATACATAAATAGTTTGAAAAAATTTCAACGTTGGCCCCATTCACAGGTCACTGTCTCTCGTGTCTAGTCCTAGTACAATTTCCTTGTAAAATTTGAATAAAATATTTGGAGAATGATAATTTTGAAGGTGTTAGGCCTTTTCCTACACACCACGGCCAAATAACCTCTCATTGACAGCTTGTGTATTGATCCCTTTTAGTTTTGGGTTGTTATATTTTCAATTGCACGCACCTTTCAATCTAGTCAAAGTTCAATTAATGTCTCTTGTTATTGTAGGGTTATAAAGCCTCATCCCAATGTCCATATGCCTCCAACATTGTGATCTAATTATGATCATTTGGTGACAAGTGTCATGAAGGGTGATGACTAAGACTAGGGGTAACTTTCAATTCAAGGCTAGGAATGACCAGGGCCACATCAAGTGAAGGAATAAAATTAAGAAGATACATGTGTTGTCCCATTCCATGTCAACAACAACACATCCATTCACTAGGATTACTAAAACCCAACAAATCGATGAAGCCACTAAATTAGAGTGTATGGTTTACATGATGAATTGATGATGGAAGAAAGTGGGTGTGTGAGTCAAATTTGAGTCCAAAAACCCTCCCATATCGTTAAGGCATGTAGATAGTCTATCCATGTCAAATGTCAATGCATACAAAAATAGTTTGAAAAAATTTCAACGTTGGCCCCATTCATAGGTCACTGTTGTCTGTGTCTAGTCCTAGTACAATTTCCTTGTAAAATTTGAATAAAATATTTGGAGAATGATAATTTTGAAGGTCCTAGGCCTCTTCCTACACACCACAGCCAGATCACCTCTCATTGACAGTCTGTGTATTGATCCCTTTTAGTTTTGGGTTTTTATTATTTTCAATTACACGAACCTTTCAATATAGTCAAAGTTCAATTAATGTCTCTGGTTAATGTAGGGTTATAAAGCCTCATCCCAATGCCCATATGCCTCCAGCATTTTGATCTAATTATGATCATTTGGTGACAAGTGTCATGAAGGGTGATGACAAAGACTAGGGGTAACTTTCAATTCAAGGCTAGAAATGATGAGACCCACATCAAGTGAAGGAAGAAAATTAATAAGGTACATGTGTTGTCCCATTTCAGGTCAACAACAACACATCCATTCACTGGGAACACTAAAATTCGACAAATCGATGACTCCACTAAATTATGGTTTATGGTTTACATGATGAATTGATGATGGAAGAAAGTGGGAGTGTGAGTCAAATTTGAGTCTAGAAACCCTCCCATATCGTTAAGGCATGTGAATAGTCTATCCATGTCAAATTTTAATGCATACAGAAACAATTTGAAAAAATTTCAACGTTGGCCCCATTCACAGGTCATTCTTTCCCGTGTCTAGTCCTAGTACAATTTCCTTGTAAAATTTGAATAAAATATTTGGAGAATGATAATTTTGAAGGTGTTAGGCCTCTTCCTACACACCACAGCCAGATCACCTCTAATTGATAGTCTATGTATTGATCCCTTTTAGTTTTGGGTTGTTAGTATTTTCAATTGCACGCACCTTTCAATCTAGTCAAAGTTCAATTAATGTATCTTGTTATTGTAGGGTTATAAAGCCTCATCCTAATGCCCATATGCCTCCAACATTGTGATATAATTATGATCGTTTGGTGACAAGTGTCATGAAGGGTGATGACTAAGACTAGGGGTAACTTTCAATTAAAGGCTAGGAATGACCAGGCCCATATCAAGTGAAGGAAGAAAATTAAGAAGGTACATGTGTTGTCCCATTCCATGTTGATGCGGGAGAATCGTACAAAGACAAAGCATGTGCCTAGCCAAAGGGACAGTTGGACGTGCAGATGAAAAAAGGGCACGTTTTTATAAAAATGTTTTGAATTTTGAAAACTGAAGCATTAATGTAATAGCTAGGAGAAACGTACTTACATTTATGTCTTGGAGATATGAATAGATCTGGAGAAATTACTCTCATTTGTCAGATGTAATAGGCATTTAAGTATGTTAATGTAAAGTAGGTAGATATGAATGTTAGATTAGACAGTTTAGAAGTGTAGGAGGGAAAACGGATATAGACACCCTCACCCTTGTATCATTGTAGGAAGAACATTACCATCATTCAGAATTCATAATCTGGGGAGCTGTAGCAGAGAGTTGTAGAGAAGAAACCATGTACATGAACAATTGAGTTAATATATGAATCTTTGACTCAATTTTCATGGTGTTATGATGCTTATTGTTTACATTAGTTCAATGGTATGCTTACAGTGATTTGTTTCTCTATTATGCATTTGTTTCAATGTTGTGTTGTGTGTATGATTTCATGTTGAATGTATGAAGTCTGAGAGAGAAGAAGAATGAGTTTCAATTGTTTCTCTTCTTGAGAATTCCTGCAAAGAGTGCAGTGAACGTCCACAAGGTGTGCATTGACGAGGGTCTGAGTTTTATCTCAGAAAGCTCAGGAGAGATATCGTTGTTCTCATACCAGCATAAGTGCAGGTGAAGCACAGATCCATGCAAGGTGTGTGCAGGCTGGTTGAAGTCTTTGGATTTATCAACTAAGGTGAAGGTTGAAGGACCACTATTGCAAAGAGTGCACAGGGTCGAAGACTCAAATAATGAGAGGTTAATTGAAAGTTTTCCACAAGGAGTGCGAGCAGGATTCCTTTTGGAGGCTTGAGTTTGCAAGTGAGAGATCAGGAGGGATAACACCTTTGAAGTGTTCAAAAGGGAGGCGAAGATCAAAATCGTCTCGCAGAGGTCAAGTTCAAGTGGAAGAACACCAAGTCATTTTGGCCTAAGATCCTTGAGAAGAGTGAACGAATAGTGAAATTTCTTTGTGGAGAAGTGTCGAAATGCTGAGAGCCCTAGGATCACACCAAGTTGCAAGGGGTTTAAGCGCTTAGAATCACCCAGGAAAGGAGCCATATGGATGGTGAGAGACCTTCGTGAAAGAAGTGTCGAAGTTGTGAGAGTTGTTGGATATTGTAGAGTTGCAAGGTGGTTAGAGGCCTGTGAAACCCATCACCTAGGATTCGAGGGTCAATATGAGTCGTTGATCTTGTTTCAACCCACGTCGTTGGATCATTTCGCAAATTTGGGGTTCGTGAGTTTGGAGGGCATACCAAATTATTGGTTTTGCAAAGTCCCAAATTGCGAGGAGCAGGGAAGGAGATCCAGACCGTTGGATCCAAGTCATGGGAGAACTGTTAGATCATAACCTTCGCGGGGTATCTCGTATCGGGGGTTGAAAGAATTTCTGATCGACTGTAGAATTTGTGAAGTGTCGAGCATAGAGGGCCCGTGTGAATACGTATCATGTCTGTTAGGTGGGGACCACGTGGTTGATAGGTGGCGTAACAAAAAGAACCTAGAGAAAGGTGGAAGCGGGTGACAGGTGGTGGACATACGTTGCCTGGGAAGGAGTTAACCCATTGTTGACTTATCGCATCTCGGGGATTTGCAAAGGAGGAGCATGAGGGATCAACACTCCAACTCATGAAGTCGCGAGTTGCAAATAGTGCTATCACTTATCCCTAGTTGGTGGTTATGTGTGGAAGGCGATAACAAGGAGGATCCATACTCATATCGCATCTCGGGTATCGACGTTTGGAGAAAGAGGAGTTGAGGGTCTTCGACTCACGAACTTGTGAGTTGTGAAAAGTGCTTGCACTAAGGCCCGGTTGTGGTTGCATGGAGATGTAAGGCTCGTGCTTGGTGTTAAGTTGTGCAGGGAGGGTTTTCACGAAGGACATGTGGATTGGGTTCGTGAGGTTCCAATAGGGATTCGAGGGAGTCTCTTCGGCTCGAGGAGAATTTAGAACGATCCTGAGCGGATCTCGGCCAGAGGGTCGAGGTCTGCGTCAGTTGTGGCATCAGAGCCCAGAAAAAATTATTTGCTTTCCATAGCAGAAAGAAAGGAGGAGAAATTTTACAACCATGCCATCGAGAAGAAGAGATAGGCCAATGCCTAATCCAGTAGTGGAAAGAAAAATGCACAAATTATGTGCCAGGCTTGATGCTATGGAGGCATCAAAAAGGCACACAGTTGACGTTGTAGATATCAATGAAGCTGAAAATGAAAATGAAGCTGGAAACAAAGGAGAAGAAGTTGCAGTCGAAGATGCTGTAGATGAATGCCTATTCAGGGTTGTTGCAAGGATAGGTGCTAGAGAAAAAATGGACATTCCAGTGTATGAAGGAAACTTGGATGTTGAAGAGCTTTTAGAATGGATTAGAGATCTAGACAAATACTTTGACTATGAGGATGTCGTGGAGGACAAGAAAGTAAAACATGTCATTACTAGACTTAAAGGGCATGCAACACTATGGTGGATGAACTGCAGGTTGACAGACACTGCAAGGGAAAGAATAAAATCAAGAGCTAGGATAGAATGGTTGCGAAAATGAAAGACAAATTCATAGCCAGGGATTATCAAATTACTCTGTTTCGGAGGATCCAGAATTTGAGACAGAAGCTGATGTCAGTGAAATAATACACTAAAGAATTCTATAGTATAAACATCAAAGCAGGTCATCGGGAAAGCGATGATGAAAAATTTGCTAGGTACATGAATGGTATGCAGTATGATATTCAAAATTAGATGAGCATGGTGACCATTTGAAACATGGAATATGCTTATCAGATAGCTCTGAAAGCTGAAGAGAAGTTGAGCCGAAAGCAAGTTCAAAGAGGCCGAGGTAGAAGTCAAGCCAGAGGCAAAACAATTGCCCAAGATAGGATTCAGAGACCTAAAGAAGAGGAGAAGAAACCTCAAACTCAACCTGAGAGGGGAGGAAGCTCACAGAGAAGGCAATATGCTGATAGAAACACTTTTCCTCGAGCCAGAGGAAGAGGAAGAGGTAGAGGAGGTGAAGTGAAATGCTTTGTCTGTGGAAAAATCGGACATAAATCCTATGAGTGTCCATATAAGAAGAAAGATGGTGGTGAAACTCACAATGTCGAAGCTCAAGGAAGGAATTTTGAGGCAGAAGACGCTGAGGGTGGAAGATCCTTAATGATGAGGAAATTTCTCTTAAAGCCATAGAAGGAGGCAGAGAACCCAGCCCAAAGAAATAGTTTTTTTAGGACTGCCTGCAAAACTAAGGATAGAGTATGCAAGGTCATAGTGGACAGCGGTAGCATAGACAATCTTGTATCTACAGAGATGGTAGAAAAGCTGGAGCTGGAGATTGTTGTACATCCAAGCCCATACAGAGTTTCGTGGCTACAAAAAGGACATCAGGTAAATGTCACTAAACAATGTTTAGTTGAATTTAAAATAGGAGGATATAAAGATGAAATATTATGTGATGTCATTCCCATGGATGTTTGTCATCTATTGTTGGGTAGACCATGGCAATATGACAGAAATGTAGTTCATGATGGGAGAAAGAACACATACACCCTGGAGAAAAATGGTAGGACTCACATGTTGCTATCGATTAAGGATAAAGAGGTGAAAACATAAATGAGCAACATTGTACTTCTCATGAGGTTAAGAAGAAGGAAGACACACAATTTATTATGGTCAGGAAGCCCAAAATTGTTTTGACCAGTACAAGGATAGATGATTTACCAGAAGAAATCCAGGAGTTGCTGGAAGAGTTTGCTGATATAGTAGTGGACGAACTACCTTGTTTGTTGCCACCTATCAGGAGTATAAGTTGTCATATCGATCTTATACCTAGAGCTAGTTTTCTAAACAAAGTAGCATATTGGTTGACGCCACAAGAAAATGAAGAAGTTAAGAGACAGGTCCAGGAATTAATGGAAAAAGGATTGATTCGAGAAAGCTTGAGTCCATGCGCTATTCCGACAGTGCTCAGCCCAAAGAAATATGGAGGCTGGAGAATGTGTATAGACTCAAGGGCAATCAATAATATGATCATCAGATACAAATTTCCATTACCAAGGATGGACGACTTGATGGATTGCTTGAGTGGAGCAAAGTTTTTTTCAAAGATTGATTTGAAAAGTGGATATCATCAGATTAGAATGAGAGAAGGTGATGAATGGAAGACAACATTCAAGATGAATGAGGGGCTATATGAATGGCTTGTCATGCCATTTGGCTTAACGAATGCGCCCAATACTTTCATGAGGTTGATGAATGAATTCCTGAAGGATTTCATAGGGAAATTCATCATTGTATATCTTGATGATATATTAATTTTCATCAAAAAAGAAGCAGAACACTTAAAACATTTAGCTACAGTAATGAGAAGATTACAGCAAGAGAAATTGCTACTCAATATGAAGAAATCGTCATTTATGAGGACAGAACTCATTTACTTGGGTTTTTTTATCTCTACAAATGAGTTGAATGTGGATCCATAAACGATAGAGGTGATTAAGAATTGGCCATCGCCAAAGGGTGTGTTTGAAGTACGAAGCTTCCATGGTTTGTCTAGCTTCTACATGAAATTCATCCAAAACTTCAGTGGAATTAGCGCACCAATGATGGATACGGTGAAGAAAAGAAGCAAATCTTTTCACTGGATGGAGGAAGCATAGAAGAGTTTCAACCTGCTGAAGAAGAAGATCACTGAGCAACCAATCCTGGTTTTTCCAAATTTTAACAAGGCATTCCAGGTCAGGTGTGACGTGAGTGGATTTTCAATTGGAGCGGTCTTAAGCTAAGATGACAAGTCGGTCGCATATTTCAGTGAAAAACTGAACGAAGCGAAGATTAAGTACTCCACATATGACAAAGAAATCTATGCAGTCATACAAGCGCTAAATAAATGGAGACACTATTTGGTTCCCAAGGAGTTTGTTTTGCACAGCGATAATCACGCTTTGCAATTTGTGACTCGACAGGATAAGTTGAACCAAAAACATGCTAAATGGGTTGAATTCATGCAAAATTTTACTTTTGTGATTAAGCATATTTCTGGAACTACTAACAAAGTTGTTGATGCTTTGAGTAGGAAATGTTTGCTTATGCAGGAATTCAGAGTCAAGACTTTGGGTTTTGATAACCTTAAGGAAATGTATAGGGATGATCTAGACTTTAAGAAGGCATATGAGGCATCTGAGAATCCAATTCTCAGAGATAAAATCCAATGGACTGAATACATGATCCAGGATGGATTATTGTTTAGGGGGAATCAACTATGTATTTTGAAATTCTCCATGAGGGAGAATTTACTGAAGGAAAAACACAGCGAAGGATTAGTCGGACACTTCGGTCATGATAAAACGTTCCCAAAGTTGAATGACTTATATTTTTGGCCAGGGATGAGAACATATGTTAAGAAATTTGTGGATAGGTGCAGAATTTGTCAGCACACAAAGGGAAAAAGGTAGAACACAGGGTTATATCAACTGTTACCCATTCTTGAAAGGCCATGGGATGCAGTGAGCATGGATTTTATATTGGGGCTGCCAAGGACACAAAGAGGATGTGATTTGATCTTTGTGGTAGTCGACAGATTTTCCAAGATGGCACATTTCATACCATGCCATAAAACCAGCGACACAACTCATATTGCGAACCTATTTTTCAAGGAATTCGTTAGACTTCACAGGTTTCCAAAGAGCATCATGTCTGATCGAGATACCAAGTTTGTAGGACATTTCTGGAGGACCTTATGGAAGAATTTGGGGACAAGTTTGTCTTTTAGCTCAGCATATCATCCTCAGATGGATGGACAGACTGAGGTCGTAAATAGGAGCTTGGGTAATTTGCTGAGGAGCTTAGTGACTGAACACCATTCTGCCACAGGTGGAATTCGCTTACAATGATTCACTCAATAGAAGCACAGGGCAAATTCCATTCCAAGTTGTATATGGAATGCAACCAAGGTGATTTTCTAAATTGAAAGATGCAAAACAAACTGAATTCAGAAGTGCTAGTGCAGAGGACTTTGCAGAAGGAATGAAGGAGCTTCATAGTCGAATCAAAGAGCGATTACAGAATTCAAGTCAAGAATACAAGCATAGAGCAGATCAACACAGGCGACAACTTCAATTTGAAGTTGGTGTTCTGATTCTTGCACATCTAAGGAAGGAGAGGTTCCCAAGGGGAACGTATAATAAGCTGAAGATGAAAAAGATTGGACCATGCAAGGTCATAAGGAAATTTGGGGCAAACGCATATGAGATTGAATTACCCGATGGAGTTGGAATCTCACCGATATTCAATGTTGCGGATTTGTACCCTTACAGAGCTGAAGAAGCATAAGTAGAGGAGGAATAGAAAGAGGTTCAATGGAAAAAACAAATGCTTGTAGTTGAAAAGCCACAGATGGAAAGCATAATTAACAAGAGGATTAGTAGGAAGACCAGGAGAAAGGAGTATTTTGAATACTTGGTCAAGTGGAAGGGACATCCAACTGAAGATGCCAGTTGGGAGGATGAAGAAGCAATTCAAAAGCATGGACAGACCATGCAAGAGCTCATGAACAGGATTTCATGAAAATTTTCAAGCGAGGGAGTATGATGTAGGAGCATCGTACAAAGCCAAAGCACGCGCCTAGACAAAGGGACAGCTAGACGTGCAGATGAAAAAAGGGCACGTTTTTATAAAAACGTTTTGAATTTTGAAAACTGAAGCATTAATGTAATAACTAGGAGAAGCGTACTTATATTTATGTCTTGGAGATATGAACAAATCTGGAGAAATTAATCTCATATGCCGGATGTAATAGGAATTTAAGTCTGTTAATGTAAAGTAGGTAGATATGAATGTTAGATTAGATAGTTTAGAAGTGTAGGGGGGAAAACGGATATAGACACCCTCACCCTTGTATCATTGTAGGAAGAACATTATCATCATTTAGAATTCATAAGCTGGGGAGATGTAAAAGAGAGCTATAGAGAAGAACCCATGTATAGAAACACTTGAGTTAATATATGAAGCTTTGACTCAATTTTCATGGTGTTATGATGCTTACTGTTTACATTAGTTGAATGGTATGCTTACAGTGATTTGTTTCTCTGTTACGCATTTGTTTCAATGTTGTGTTGTGTGTATTATTTCATGTTGAATGTATGAAGTCTGAGAGAGAATAAGAATGAGTTTCAATTGTTTCTCTTCCTAAGAATTCTTGAAAAGAGTGCAATGAACGTCCGCAAGGTGTGCATTGACGAGGGTCTGAGTTTTATCTCAGAAAGATCAGGAGAGATATCATTGTTCTCATACCAGTAGAAGTGAAGGTGAAGCACAGAGCCGTGCACGGTGTGCATAGGTTGGTTGAAGTCCTTGGATTTATCAACTAAGGTGAAGGTTGAAGGACCACTGTTGCAAAGAGTGCACAGGGTCGAAGACTCAGATAAGGAGAGGTTAATTAAAAGTTTTCCACAAGGAGTGTGAGCAGGATTACTTTTGGAGGCTTGAGTTTATAAGAAAGAGCTCGGGAGGGATAACACCTTTGAAGTGTTCAAAAGGGAGGCAGATATCAAAATCGTCTCGCACAGGTCAAGTTCAGGTGGAATAATGCCAAGTCATTTTGGCCCGAGATCCTTGAGAAGAGTGAACGAATGGTGAAATTTCTTCGTGGAGAAGTGTTGAAATGTCGAGATCCCTAGGATCACACCAAGTTGCGAGGGGTTTAAGTGCTTAGAATCACCCAGGAAAGGAGCCGTATGGATGGTGAGATACCTTCATGAAAGAAGTGTCGAAGTTGTGAGAGTCATTGGATGTTGTAGAGTTGCAAGGTGGTTAGAGGTCGATGAAACCCATCACCCAGGATTCGAGGGTCAATATGATTCATTGATCTCATTTCAACCCACATCATTGGATCATTTCGTGAATTTGGGGTTCATGATTTTGGAGGGAAAACCAAATTCTTGGTTTTGCGAAGTCCCGAGTTGCGAGGAGCAAGGAAGGAGATCCAAACCGTTGGATCCAAGTCATGGGAGAATCGTTGGATCAGAACCTTCATGGGGTATCATGTATCGGGGGTTCAGAGGTTGAAAGAATTTCTTTTTGACTGTAGAAGTCGCAAAGTGTTGAGCGCCAAGGGCCCGTGCAAATACGTATCACATCCGTTAGGTGGGGACCACATGGTTGACAGGTGGCGTAACAACAAGCGCCCAGAGAAAGGTGGAAGCGGGTGACAGGTGGTGGACACACGTCGCCTGGGAAGGAGTCAACCCATTTCTAACTTATCGCATCTCAGGGATTCGCAAAGGAGGAGCACGAGGGCTCAACACTCCAACTTTTGAAGTCGTGAGTTGCGAGTAGTGCTAGCACTTAGCCCTAGCCGGTGGTTATGTGTGGAAGGCGCTAACAAGGAGGAGCCATACCTGTATCGCATCTCAGGTATCGACATTTGGTGAAAGAGGAGTCGAGGGTCTTCGACTCACGAACTCATGAGTTGTGAAAAGCGCTTGCGCTAAGGCTCGATTGTGGTCACATGGAGATGTAAGTCTCGCACCTAGTGTTAAGTTGCGTAGGGCGGGTTTTCACAAAGGACCTGTGGATCGAGTTCGTGAGGTTCCAATAGGGATCTGAGGGAGTCGCTTCGGCTCGAGGAGAATTTAGAATGACCCTAAGTGGATCTCAGCTAGAGGGTCAGGGGTCTACATCACATGTCAACAACAACGCATCCATTCACCGGGAACACTAAAACCTAACAAATCGATGACTCCACTAAATTAGGGTTTATGTTTTACATGATGAATTGATGATGGATGAAAGTGGGTGTATGAGTCAAATTTGAGTCCAGAAACCCTCCCATATCGTTAATGCATGTGAATATTCTATCCATGTCAAATTTCAATGCATACAGAAACAATGTCAAAAAATTTCAATGTTGGCCCCATTCACATGTCATTGTTTCCCGTGTCTAGTCCTAGTACAATTTCCTTGTAAAATTTGAATAAAATATTTGGAGAATGATAATTTTGAAGGTGCTAGGCCTATTCCTACATACCACAGCCAGATCACCTCTCATTAACAATCTGTGTATTGATCCCTTCTAGTTTTGGGTTGCTTTTATTTTCAATTGCACGCACCTTTCAATCTACTCAAAGTTCAATTAATGTCTTTTGTTACTGTAGGGTTATAAAGCCTCATCCCAATGCCCACATGCCTCCAACCTTGTGATCTAATTATGATCGTTTGGTGACAAGTGTCATGAAGGGTGATGAATAAGACTAGGGGTAACTTTCAATTCAGGGCTAGGAATGACCAGGCCCACATCAAGTGAAGGAAGAAAATTAAGAAGGTACATGTGTTTTCCCATTCCATGTCAACAACAATGCATCCATTCATTGGGATGACATACCTACATCATTGGTATGATTAGGTGCAATCGCGCAAAGATCCTCTTGGTTTTGAGAATATTTCATTCTCTACTAAATAGAGGCAACCACGTGAAGGTGGATGCTCTAATTATGCCCCCC
>JASDQU010100202.1:217313-307687 GCA_032191745.1 Picea mariana | reverse complement strand
CCATAGTACCTAATTTGAAATTATAAAGAACATGTATCATATACTATATTATACAAAATAAAAACATATAAAGATCATATAAAAGATATAAACACATACCTCTTCTTTTTAACAATTAAATAATAGTCATCTTCTTCTTCATCCATCTCAACATCTGTATCAGGAACTGGTTCAGAATCGATATTGGTGAAAGGCTCATTCATATCAACATCATCATCAACATCATTTTCGCTGATATAGTTATCGATATTGTCAATGATATCGTCGTCTCCTACATTTGGATGATCAACTTCTTCAACTTCTTCATCTGACACATCAACTACATGAGCCACCTGCTCTTGATCTTCATAATCATGATCTTTTTCCTCATTATTATATTCATCCTCAGCTAAATGATTATACTTTACTAGTCTTCTTCTTGGATCATATCTAACAATGTATGACCAACCTTCTTTACCAAGTACCTCTGAGTAAAATACTTGCTCACACTGACTTGGAATAACATAAGGCTATGTACCTGGTTCAAATGCCCTTATATTAACCATGGTGAATCCATTATCATGCTCAATAATAGTTCTTTCAGGATCACGTTCATGCATCCATAGCCTGTACCATTTAACCTCAATTAAAACTATTTTAAAGGAATTAAAATCACACTCAATTATATCCTCCAAATGCCCATAGTACCTATTCTCAATTTCTTCCATATTTCTGTCACTTCTAGAGGAAATGTTGGTGACCTTAAACACTGCAGTTATCCCACAATCTGAGGTTTTCATCTTATCATCCAACATTTTGATACGAAATTTACGACCATTACACCACATAGTCTTGTGATGTTTCAACTATGACGCAGGCACGCCCACAAGGCACGTTCGCTCACAGGATCTTTCCTCCTTCCTCGGCCTGAAGAACTGAAAGGTTCTTCTATTTCCCTATCAGGAAATTTTCACCCACAACGACTCTCTCACGGGGTCTCCCTTTCTTCCAAATCAATGCTGTCCTTTTACTCTGTTATCGGGGTTCCTCCTATCGGGATTCCGGCACTTGCGATGTCCAAACAATTCGTTTCACCAATCCTCGATCCCCGATACGCTCCCCTGCTACCTTAGACTCCTAGGCTAAGCCTTTAGTCCACGTGACCATTTCTCATAAGACCACAGTCTTATGTCTTTCTGTCGGGGTTTTGGACTTCAAAATCCCGATGCACCCCTAACTTCAATTAGCCCTTCAGGATAGACTCTTGGTCCACATGACCTCCTCTATATGACCATCGTCATACCTCCCATCGGGGTTTCAGTCTTTCCAATGTCCAAATACTTATGTCCTTGGGATTCGTGATCCTTCAAACCCCGATTCTTCGCTATGCTGACAGTTGGCTCCCACAATGGCGCTTCCCCCTTATCGGGATTTCGAGCTTCATGATTCCAATTTGCATAAACACCTTGTCACTAGGATTCCCGATATCTCGATGACCCAAATGCCGATAGACTACTTCCTGTCGGGACTTTCCCCGATGACTCTGTTTTCTGCCACGCGTCCCCTCAAGATGGACAGTTCAGATTAACTCTCAGGATTTCAAGACTTGTGATGTCCCAACTTTCATAGCCTCAGGAACTCTAATATCCTGACGTGCCAATATACTGACTCTCTTCATATTTCTGACATCTGTCTCCCCAAACGGACGGCTCAGATTATGCTAGGGTTTTCACTATGGACTGCCCCGATCTCTTGTCCATGGGAATGTCGATATCCCGACTCCTGACACCTCGATGTCCGCCACGCATCTCAACTAACGGACGGTCTAGATCTTCCCTCAGACTCCGCCCAAACGAAAAGTCTAGCCACTTCAATTGTATGAACCCCGACGACCAAAATCCCGATGTCTTCTCAGGGGTTTTCCTCTGCTCACAGGGACTTAAATCCTGTGCAACTCCTGCCAAACTGGACGGTTGATGGCTAACTGACCAACGATCCAACGTCTCATGACCCCTCGAGCTTGGACTCCGAACGCGGTCGTAACCTCCTCACTTCTTTGGTAGATCCAACGGCTGGCGAGATTTCACAAATCCTCTCTACAAGATCCCGATCATCGATTTCCTCCCTTTGGCGATTCCTTGAGAATGACCAAGTATTCCTCTACGGAACTTGTTCGCCTGTGGTGCAACTATGTAACGCCTATTTAAACACTCCACGACACAAACTTCCAGTGCTTCTCTTTGATGAGCTTGAAAGCCTTATCCCTCCTGATCTTCTCACAACTTTCAACCTCAAAGAGGGTCCTTGCATGCAATCCTTGCGGCAATCTTCAGATATTTTCAAAATATCTGAGAACTCCTTGACTCTGCGCACACCTGTGAAAATAGTCCTTCATCTCTTCGCTCAGATTCACAACTGAGACTTCCTCTGCCTGCGCACTCCTTGCACGGCCTCTATAACCCAATTTCACTTTTGGGTGAACGAGAACAAGAGTTCAACTATCTGAGCCTTCTGTCAACGCACTCCTTGCGGACGATTTCAGTTGCACTCCTTGCAGGAATCCTTGCTCAGATAGAGAAACAATTGAAACTCATTTCTTCTACTTCCTTTCAGACTTCAAACACTCAGCAAGAAATCATTCATACATAGCATGTAAAGAAAATGCATAACAGGAAGTAAATACTTCTGAGAATAGCATTCAACATACATACACAAAGAAGAAACACAACGCCATGAATCTGAATCAACTTCTTCTATTAATCCAAATAATTGTACATGGGTGTTTCTACACAGATCTCTGCTTCTCTTCTATGCTCCAATGCTTCTAACTATGTTACAATGCATAATGAGGGTGTCTATATCCCGTTTCCCTCTTTCCTTCAAATCTGTCTAATCTAATATTAAATTCTCTCTACCTATTTCATCTCAACATAAATGCCTCTATCTACTTCAGACGAGAGCGGGGCGCTCAAGGTATGATTACATTACAATAAGTGCGTCTCTTCTTAAATGACTTTATTTAAGATGGCGCATCAAAATCTGGGAAATTTGAAAATTTGTGCTGGCGCTTGTCCAACTGTCCACTTGCATTCCACGCTGGCTCACTTGCTGTGAGAGATGCTCTTGCATCATACTCCCTGGCTTGAAAATATTCATGGGCTCCTGTCCATGAGATCCTGCACGATCTATCCATGCTTCAGAATCTCCACTTCAGTCTCCCAACTGGCATCTTCAGCTGGATGGCCCTTCCACTTGATCAAATATTCAAAATATTCTTTCCTTCTAGTCTTCTTACCCACTCGTTTATCCAGTATCTGTTCCATCTGTGGCTTCTCTGCAACTGGCATCTACTTCTGCCACTGAACCTCTGGTTTTTCATCACTTGTTTCTACTTCCCCAGCTTTGTATGGGTACAAATCTGAGACATTGAATATCGGAGAAATTTTGATCCCATCGGGTAATTCAATCTCATAAGCATTTTCTCCCATTTTCTTCAAGACCTTGCATGGTCTGATCTTCTTCATCTTCAATTTATTGTATGTTCCTCTCGGGAACCTTTCTCTTCTCAAATGTGCCAAAACCAAGTCACCAAACTCAAACTGAATTTGTATTCGATGCTGATCTACTCTCCGCTTATACTCCTGACTTGAATTCTGCAATCGCTCCTTCACCCGGCTGTGAAGTTCTTTCATCGCCTCCACGAATTCTTCTACACTAGCGCTCCTAGTAGTAGTCTGTTTCGAATCTCTCAATTTAGAAACTCCTCTCAGTTGCGTGCCATATACAATCTGGAATGGACTCTGGCCTGTGCTCTGATTCACTGAGTCATTATACGCAAACTCTGCCTGCGGCAATATATTGTCCCAACTGTTGTGGTGCTCCGCCATCAGGCTCCTCAGCAAGTCTCCCAGACTTCTGTTCACCACTTCTGTTTGTCCATCCATCTGAGGATGATAAGCTGAACTAAACAACAAGTTAGTCCCCAGCTTCTTCCATAATGTCCTCCAAAAGTGCCCTATGAACTTTGTATCTCTGTCCGAAACAATACTCCTTGGTAAGCCGTGAAGTCGAACGACTTCTTTGAAAAACAAATTGGTGATGTGCATCGCGTCACTGGTTTTCTGACATGGGATAAAATGTACCATCTTAGAAAATCTATCCACTACCACAAAGATCGAATCAAATCCTCTTTGCATCCTTGGAAATCCCAATATGAAATCCATGCTAATTTCATCCCACGGCCTCTCAGGTATGGGCAATGGTTGATAAAAACCCACATTCTGCTTCATTCCCTTTGAATGCTGATAAATTATGCATCTGTCCACAAACCTCTTGACCTCAGCTCACATTCCTGGCCAAAAGTATGACTCGCTCAGCTTTGCAAATGTTTTTTCATGACTGAAGTGTCCGGCCAATCCTCCGTTGTGTTTCTCCTTCAGCAGATTCTCCCTCATGGAACACTTTGGAATACACAGTTGATTTCCTTTAAACAACAATCCTTCCTGGATCATGTATTCGGCCCACTGGCTTCTATCTCTGAGAACTGGATTCTCAGTTGCTTCATACGCTTCCTTGAAGTTTGGATCATCTACGTACATATCTCTGAGATCATCAAAACCTAACGTCTTGACTTTGAACTCCTGCAACAGCAAACACTTCCTGCTCAAAGCATCAGCAACTTTGTTAGCAGTACCAGAAATATGTTTTATCACAAAAGTGAAATTTTGCATGTATTCAACCCATTTAACATGCCTTTGATTCAACTTTTCCTGTTGAGTCACAAACTGCAATGCATGGTTATCACTATACAAAACAAATTCCTTCGGAATCAAATAGTGTCTCCATTTCTTCAATGCTTGGATGATGGCATAAAATTCCTTGTCATATGTGGAATATTTCACCTTCGCTTCATTCAGCTTCTCATTGAAATATGCAATTGGTCTGTCATCTTGACTTAAGACTGCTCCTATTGCAAACCCGCTTGCATCACATTTCACCTGAAATGTCTTTTGAAAGTCCGGCAACACCAAAATTGGTTGTTCCATAATCTTTCGTTTCAACAAATTGAATCTCTTCTCAGCCTCTTCAGTCGAGTGAAAAGATTTATGTCTTTTCTTCACTGTATCCATCATTGCTGCACTAATTCCACTGAAATTCCTATTGAACTTCCGACAGAAACTAGCCAATCCGTGAAAGCTTCTCACCTCAAATATGTTCCTCGATGATGGCCAATTCTTAATTACCTTCACCTTATCTGGATCCATCCTCAACTCATTTCCTGAAATAACAAACCCCAAATAAATGAGTTATGTCTTCATAAATGAGGATTTCTTCATGTTTATCAACAGCTTCTCCTGTTGTAATCTTTTCATCACAATAGCCAAGTGCTTCAGATGCTCTGTCTTTGTTTTACTGAAAATCAGTATGTCATCCAGATATACAATGACAAATTTTCCGATGAAATCTTTCAGGACTTCATTCATCAACCTCATAAAGGTACTTGGCGCATTTGTTAAGCCAAATGGCATAACATGCCATTCATACAAACCTTTGTTTGTCTTGAATGTTGTTTTCCATTCATCGCCTTTTCTCATGCGAATCTGGTGATATCCACTCTTCAAATCAATCTTTGAAAATAATTTTTCTCCACTTAAACAGTCCATCAGATCATCCATCCTCAGTAATGGAAACCTGTACCTGATGGTTATCTTGTTAATCACCCTTGAATCAGTGCACATCCTCCAGCCTTCATCTTTCTTCGGACTGAGTACTGTCGAAACAGCACATGGACTCAAGCTTTCCCTGACCAAACCTTTGTCCAACAAATCCTGGACTTGCCTTTTAACTTCTTCATTCTCCTATGGTGTCAATCTGTACGCGGCTTTGTTTGGTAAACTGGCTCTGGGTATGACATCGATATGATGACTCACACTTCTCATCGGTGGCAATGAACGAGGTAATTCGTCCACTACTATATCAACGAACTCTTCCAGTAGTCCCTGAACTTCTTCTGGTAAATCGTCCACTCTTGTGCTAGTCAGAACAATCTTCGGTTTTCTGACCACAAAGAATTGCGGTTCCTCCTTCTTCTTAACATCCGTAAGAAGTTCCTTCCCACTCATGAGAAGTATTGTGTTACTCACTTCCGGCTTCACCTTCTTATCCTTAATTGGATGCAACATATGAGTTCTCCCATTCTTTTCTAGGGTGTATGTGTTCATCCTCCCATCATGAATCACATTCCTGTCATATTGCCACGGTCTACCCAGCAATAGATGACAAACATCCATAGGAATAACATCACATAAAATCTTACCATTATATCCTCCTATCTTAAATTCAACTAAACACTGTTTGGTGACATTTACCTGATGTCCCTTTTGTAGCCACGAAACTTTATATGAACTTGGATGATCAGTCATCTTCAGCTCCAGCTTTTCTACCATCTCGGTTGAAACGAGATTATCCATGCTACCGCTGTCCACAATGACCTTGCACACTCTATCCTTGGTCTTGCAAGCAGTCCTAAAAAGATTGTTTCTTTGGGCTGATCTTTCCATTTCTTTCTCTGGTGTCAAAAGGACTTTTCACATCACCAACGATCTTCCACCTTCAGTGTATTCTACCTCAACATCTTGCCTCTGTGCCTCGGTGATGTGAGTCTCTCCAACCTCTTTATTTTTATCAGGACACTCATAAGACTTGTGCCCGTTCTTTCCACATGTGAAGCATGTGATTACTCCACCTCTTCCTCTTCCTCTACCTCTGGTACGAGGAAACCTATTATTATCAACATACCCTCCTCTCTGCTCAGTATGTTTTTCTCTTTGCTCTATGTATTTCCTTCGTTGCGAACTTCCACCCCTCTCTGTCCGAGTCTGAGGTTTCTTCCAGTTGTCCCTGGGCTTCTGGGTTCTTTCCTGGGCAACTGATTTGCCTCTAGGCTGACTTCTACCTCTGCCCCTCTAACTTTGTTTTTGGCTCAGCTTCTCTTCCACTTTCAAAGCCATTTGATAAGCATCCTACACCTTTCGGATGGTTTCCATACTCATTTCATCTTGAATCTCATATCTCAGGCCATTCATATACCTGGCCAATTTTTCGTCATTGCTTTCGCGATGACCTGCCCTGATATTCAACCTGTAAAACTCTTCAGTATATTCCTTTACTGTCATCAGCTTCTGTCTCAGGTTCTGTATCCTCCTGAACAGAGAAATTTGATAGTCTCTGGGAATAAATTTTCAGTTTGCCTTGGCAATGCCTGTCAGCTTGTAGTTCATCCCACCACAAGGCTGCATGCCCTTTTAATCTCGTGACGGCATGCCTGACTTTCTTGTCCTCTTCGATATCTTCATAGTCAAAATAGGTGTCTAGAGCTCTAATCCAATCTAGAAGCTCTTCTACATCCAAATTTCCCTCATAAACTGGAATGTCCATTTTTACCTTTGCACCCATTCTTGCAACAACTTTAAGTAAGCATTCATTTGCTACATCTTCTGTTGGGATTTCTTCTTCTCCATGTCCAACATCATCTTCATTTTTGGACTCACTGATATCTCCTACATCGGCTCTGTGCCTTTATCTTATCTCCATGTCCACAACTCTAGCGCGTAAGTTATGTAGATCTCTTTCTACTTCTGGATTCTGCATTTCTCTACCCCTTCCTTTGGGTGTTTCCCTTTCCTCCTCTGGATCGGGTGATTATCTATCTCTTCTCCTTGGTGGCATGGTGAATTCTCCTTCCCTTCTCTGCTACAGAAAGCAAAGACTCCTTCTTGTACTCTGATACCACTTGACGTAGGCGTGCCCACAAGGCACGTCCGCTCACAGGATCTTTCCTCCTTCCTCGGCCCGAAGAACTGAAAGGTTTTTCTATTTCCCTATCGAGAAATTTTCACCCACAGCGACTCTCTCACGGGGTATCCCTTTCTTCCAAATCAACATTGGCCTTTTACTCTGTTATCGGGGTTCCTCCTATCGGGATTCCGGCACTTGCGATGTCCAAACAATTTGTTTCACCGATCCTTGATCCCTGATACGCTCCCCTGCTACCTTAGTTTCCCAGGCTAAGCCTTTAGTCCACATGACCGTTTCTCATAAGACCACAGACTTATGTCTTTCTATCGGGGTTTTGGACCTCAAAATCTCGATGCACCCCTAACTTCAATTAGCCTTCCAGGCTAGACTCTTGGTCCACATGACCTCCTCTATATGACCACCATCATACCTCCCATCGGGGTTTCGGACTTTCCAATGTCCAAATACTTATGTCCTTGGGATTTGTGATCCTTCGAACCTTGATTCTTCGCTATGATGACAGCTGGCCCCTTGAACGACACTTCCCACTTCTATGATATGCTGATAGCTGGCTCCCACAATGGCGCTTCCCCTTATCGGGATTTCGAGCTTCACGATTCCAATTTGCATAAACACCTTGTCACCAGGATTCCCTATATCTCGAAGACCCAAATGCCGATAGACTACTTCCTGTCGGGACTTTCCCCGATGACTCCGTTTTCTGCCATGCATCCCCTCAAGATGGACGGTTCAGATTAACTCTCTGGATTTCAAGACTTGTGATGTCCCAAATTTCACAGCCTCAGAAACTCTGATATCCCGACGTGCCAATATACCGACTCTCTTCGGATTTCTGACACCTGTCTCCCCAAACAGAGGGCTCAGATTATGCCGGGGTTTTCACTATGGAATTCCTCGATCTCTTGTCCACGGGAATGTCGATATCCCGACTCCCGATGCCTCGATGTCCACCACGTGTCTCAACTGATGGATGGTCCAGATCTTCCCTCGGACTCCGCCCAAATGCAAAGTCTAGCCACTTCACTTGTATGAACCCCGATGACCAAAATCTCGATGTCTTGTCAGGGGTTTTCCTCTGCTCACGGGGACTTAAATCTTGTGCAACTCCTATCGAAATGGATGGTTGACAACTAACTGACCAACAATCCAACGACTCATGACCCCTCGAGATTGGACTCTGAACGCGGCCATAACCTCCTCGCTTCTTTGGCAGATACAACGACTGGTGGGATTTCACAAATCCTCTCCACAAGATCCCGACCGTCGATTTCCTCCCTTTGGCGATTCGTTGAGAATGACCAAGTATTCCTCCGTGGAACTTGTCCACCTATGGTGCAATTGTGCAATGCCTATTTAAACACTCCATGACATAAACTTCCATTGCTTCTCTTCAACGAGCTTGAAAGCCTTATCCCTCCTGAGCTTCTCACAACTTTCAACCTCAAAGAGGGTCCTTGCACGCAATCCTTGCGGCAATCTTCAGATATTTTCAAAATATCTGAGAACTCCTTGACTCTACGCACACCTGCGACAACAGTCCTTCAACTCTTCGCTCAGATTCACAACTGAGACTTCCTCTGCCTGCACACTCCTTGCATGGCCTCTATAACCCAATTTCACTTATGGGTGAACGAGAACAAGAGTTCAACTATCTGAGCCTTCTGTCAACGCACTCCTTGCAAACAACTTCAACTGCACTCCTTGCAGGAATCTTTGCTCAGATAGAGAAACAATTGAAAATCATTTCTTCCACTTCCTTTCAGACTTCAAACACTCAGCAAGAAATCATTCATACATAGCATGTAAAGAAAATTCATAACAAGAAGTAAATACTCATGAGCATAGCATTTAGCATACATACACAGAGAACAAACACAACGCCATGAATCTGAATCAACTTCTTCTATTAATCCAAATAACTGTACATGGGTTTTTCTACACAGCTCTCTTCTTCTCTTCTCTGCTCCAATGCTTCTAACTATGTTACAATGCATAATGAGGGTGTCTATATCTCGTTTCCCTCTTTCCTTCAAAACTATCTAATCTAATATTAAATTCTATCTACCTATTTCATCTCAACATAAATGCCTCTATCTACTTCAGACGAGAGCGAGGCACTCAAGGTCTGATTACATTACACCAAGTGTGTCTCTTCTTAAATGACTTCATTTAAGATGGAGCATCAAAATCCAGGAAATTTCAAAATTTGTGCTGGCTCTTGTCCAGCTGTCCACTTGCATTCCGTGCTTGCTCGCTTGCTGTGAGAGATGCTCCCTCATCAAACTGCAACATGGAGAACAAGTAAAAAATACATTTTCAATTAATAAACCTCATATAGGACATAGTAAATATATATTTCAAAAATTACACAAACCAAATACATTGAAAAATTGGGAAATAACTAGGAAAATGTGGGTAAAACATTTACTTGCATGTTTATCTTTTAAACCAAAGGCTAAATCAACTTCCCTTGTTGTAAGATCAGGAAATTGATCTCGATGATGATGCGTTGTTTTAATCATCTTACTCACCCCTTCCCATGATAACCTACCGAAGTATTCTTCAGTATATTCTATCCAATGCTCCATCCAATCAATGTCGTTTGCAATGTATAAATGTAAAGAATCACACTCTCGAGCAACTATATGATAAAATAACAATTTAATATCATTAATTAGCTATTGTTAATAAAGGAATAATTTAATATAGTTCAATATGCAGGAACCAAAAATGTAAAAATTTAGTATGATAAAATAAAATTGGAAAAATAAATGTGTAATATATTAAATCTTCGTCAACATCTAATAATTACCTTTCATAGTATTCATTTTACCTTTCCCCAATAGGACCTCCCCTTCAAATTTGTTGATGGAGTCGAGATGCCAAATGCGAGGCACATTCATATTTTCTGCTAATTTAGGTAGATATTGACTAATATACACCATGCATTAATATACCATATATCCCTCAACCATAGAACCCTCTAGACATGCTCTTTGTCTAACAAAATCCTTCAGTGACTTTAACTGACTCTCCACCATCCACATCGACCTTGTGTGTATTGGTCCACATAATTCAATCTCCTCAACTTAGTGTATGAGGTAGTGTTCTTGTGCATTGAAAAATGTTGGAGGTGGATACTGTTGCATTTGACACATTAGTCAGGGAATTTATCTCTTCCAATACCTTATATCTTCTTTATGGATTTCTTTTGATGATAGCCACCTACAAATGTCGATGCAATAAATAATATCAAGTCATACATAAATTTGCAGATAAAACATAATATGTCAATAAGTTCCGCTACAAATCACATAAGAAGTACATTTTCCTTATAAAACAATACTTACCTCACGTATTTGTCAAGTACATAAATAATTTGTTTTATGTTGTTGTCAAAGCCATCTGGGAGAGATAAAGGTAGAACATACTGTAACAAAAAACAAATAATTATTATTTGTTTCCAAAAAATGCGTACCAATGAGGAAATGTATTATAACCTACTAATTACCTTAATGAATGTATGCTAGACATGTGTTTTAACCCCACAAAAATCACCTTTTTTTGTTAAGATATTTTGTATGTTCGACGAAAACCCCGTCGAAAACCTAATTTTTCGAATGACCTCTTTTACAATATTGCTCTATTTCTCCATCAATAACCAAGGAAGACTAGTATTTTGTTCACGACCATCACCATTAGAATTAATAATAACACTTTGCAATGTGTGATTAGCTTCCTGGATGTCACAACAAATCTTTCCAATTCTCTCTTTGTCAGTCCTTCCATTTAATATTCTCCATAACAATTCTATTATGTTCTTCCCGATATGCATTGTATCAAACATATGAACTATTTGTAGGTGCTCGTAGTATGGCAATCCATTGAATTGCAATAGGTAACTTTTCATTCCTTGTGGAATCCCATTCATGCCTTAACGACACTCATGAAACATCAACAAATTGAAATTAACACTAATTAATCAAACAAAATGAAATTAATACTAATGAAATTAACCGAAGATTTATATAATATGTCATACATAAATAATTTGCGTACCTTGACGATTTCTAATACATTCCAACTTCCATAGGTGAGGTGTCATTCTCGTGGTTTTTTTCCATTCTCTTCTTTACCATTGAATTTTTCTTTGTATGTAGTTTGATAACTATGGTTCTTAGGCAGAAAGTGTCTATACTTATCAAACACTTCCTTTCCTAAACTCCTTGAACGACGAGATTTTATCCTGGGACCACAAACCAGGCATGCAAATTTACCCTTTGTTTGAAGACCTACAAGATATATGAATTAATGTAGCGTCAAATTAGAGTTACAATTTAAAATAATGCATTATATTTTCAATAAATATATATAATATTAAATCATAAAATAAAATAACAATATACCACAAAAATGTGTTAACCCGGGAGCATCATGAATTTTCCATGATAATATTCCATGGAATTGAAATTGTTTTTTCCCTATTGGTATAGAGATGTCGTACATAGTGACGCCAGACCATAACTTCAGCAACTCATCGATAAGAGGCTCAATACATATGTTCATATCTTTAACCTGGTACTTACCTAATTGGTTCAACATACGGCATGATTAATTATACTTATCTAGATGTCGTTATATATAAAAGAAATAATTACCATGCATGAAACAAAGAAATGAAATATTTTGTCATACTTTAAAGAAAATAAAAGATAATTGAATACCTGGAACATTCATTTCCAACATTGTGTTCTCTCTCTTGATCAACATCCAAGGAGGAAGGTTATTGTTTATAACAAAAATAGGCCACACTAAATACGTAGAACGAAGCTCTCCAAATGGATTGACACCATTAGTTGCCAATGAAAGTCTAACATTACGAGGTTCTTCTTTAAAAATTGGCCACTTTTCTTCAATGTACTTCAATGCAAAACCATCTACAAGCAATTGAAGAACATCGTCTCGACTTTTGTTCTTTGCATGGAAATCCATAAACTGTTCTATACTTTGGCACCTGAACAACCGCTGGAAACGTGGAATTATCGGAATATAACGAAGAACTTTGCAAGGCACCTTATTTGACACTTTATCGGTTCAATATCTACTTATTTGACATTGTAGGCATTCATTTTATAATGCATATGGTCCATAGTATATGATATGATCATTAGGACATGCATCAATAGCCTAATAGTCCATTCCAATTTATTTCATAATCATGGATATTTCTCGATATGTGCGTGGAAAAATATTTGACGTCAGTAATAGAAATTCACCTAACAATCTACAAAATTCAAAACAATAAGTCAATGTAAACAATATTAATCATCAATATCACACCCATACTAATTTACAAATTAGAAAACAATAGCAATATAGGAAAAAATTGAACCTTTTAAGTATTTGTGAACATGCAGGCATAAATAATTAACAAATTAAATACCTTAGTATCTGTGTGAGGCATGTGTTTGATAAACCATTCAAAACCTTCAAGTTCACCAACAAAAATATAGAATATAAAAGATTTGTTGTTGAGCCTTCATAAAGAGGTTGATGTGACTTATCAAGTAGAGGATCCACATCATGATTATCATGCTGGTTGTCCTCATCCATTGGAGAAAATGTGTCTTGGATCAATCTATGTATCTCATCTTCCTGATTTGAATAACTAATGTTATCTCCATCCATATAATCATTAATAACTTGATCAATAACTTCAATATTCTAATCTCGAAGTTCATCACCCTGTAAAGGAGTATTTATGCTAGTACTTGGCAAATAACTCTCTGGAGGTCGACATTTTGGGGGTATCTTCTATATATTTAAAAACAACGTAGAAAAGTTAGTGTGTATAGAAAATATAAAAATCTCGATAAGAAATATTACTAAAATTCATGACATGATGATTATTACAAAGAATACATTAAATATTGAATCCTCTTACCAAGGGACGATATTCATAACTCCCTTCTACATGTCCCTTCTCCCAACAATATCTTTCAGTTGTTGTTATTAAAATTCTTTTTCTTTGCAACCCCCTGCAATCATAGCAAGGGAAATAACATTTTCCATCGCCCCTCGCCTCTAATGCCGCTCTTAACCGAGCAATATTCCTGTCATTTTTGTTCCTAGTGACAAATCCCTGTACTCACAAGTAATTTTCTTACCTACACCATACCAAAAAGTAAGTTGTCAATTTTTTATATTTAGCTACTCCTTTCGATTACGATATGTTTATTTACAGTGACCTACAATCCTCACAATTATTTCTTCGACTAAGACATTTTGACATGCTTTTTTTTATTATTATCAATTAACTATTAAGATCGACATGCTTCAATTTGTACTTTAGATTAGTGTGTATTGAATCACCATGGAAAATAATTACATACCATTTAACGAAAGTGGTCAAAATTTCTCAAACTTGAATCACTCAACACCATACACTAGCCTCTAAGTTGTTTTGTAGAGAAAATGCCAATCTTTGAAATTCACCACTAAAAAAAGAATGTCAACCACTTGTCATCCACAATTGGGTTGGGTTGGTTTAAATTGTGACATGTTGATTTGCAACTACATACAATGGTCACAATTGTATGCTACTTACAGTGGTCATGATTTTATTTTCTAAGACACTTTGGCAAGTTCTCATTTTTCATTGTCTGACTAGTATATTTCATCATGTTATCATAGATTTTGTCATGAAATTTTTATATTTTAGCTACTCCTTATTAATAATGTATAAATAAGTGCCCGCAGGGGTTTGGTCTAGTGGCTAGCGAACATACTATTAAGGCGTTCATGTTGTTACGTAGGTCACGAGTTCAAACCTCAATTTATCCGGAGGCGTGCTTGCGGGCTGTGCGATTCTCCCTAGGGGTTATAAAGTAGCCGACAGGATTCAACCCCCATGTCACGCGAGTACGATACTATCGCCGTTGCCGATTCCCCTAGTCATATAAAAAATAAATAAAAAATAGTGTATAAACAAGTTACATCAACTACAAAGTAGAGTTAATCACTACATCTAGAATTGCATGTGATAATAAAAAATTGAGAGAAACAACATCACATAAGAATACAATGTTATATGACTAACTTAACCTAATGCTAGACTAAAAATATGACATTAATATATATAGGCACAACATCATAGAAACACAAAAGTTAGAGAGCTAACAAGGTCTCTATGGGATAGAATTAGACTTAAGAGGATTTTTTTTCCACTTTCTATTTCAAACATTAGTCCAACCGGTAAAGTTGTTATGAGTTGGTGGTTTTGTAATAAGGATTAAATTTACATAAGGAATTGTAGGCTCAAATTAATCTAGATTGATAATGACATATGTTTTTAATGTTTGAATATACTTATTGATGGAGTGATTTTCCCTCTTCTTAAAATACTTCTTCGGAAAATATTTTTCTTGACATTTCACATGAATTTCCATAGAATATACTAACTAGATCCAAAAACCAATGACATGAAATATGGTACTACACATATAATATATTATCAAGGAAAAACAAGCTACATGAAATTTCATTTGAACAAAAATTTACAAGTTAAATGAGTACATCAATAAAAAAACATACTAACCTTGCAAGTTCTAAATCCGAGCTATGTAGATCGAGAATTGGATTTGTTCAAACAATGGGTGACGGAAAAAATAAACAGCTCAAACAAAAGCCATGAATAATGTCGCAACTATAGAAATTGTGTCGCGGAGTCTCTTAAAGTCGGGTATATATAGATCAAATAGTCAACTAGTCGTTAGCAGATGTTTTTTGAGATAGGCAAAATTTTCGTGGCAATAGCGGCGAACTTTCATGGCAATAGCGACGCAAATCCCTCCCAATTTAAAAAACCTATTCGTGGCAATAGAGACGAATGTTCATGGCAATAGAGACGAACGCTCATGGCAATAGTGACGAAAATATCGCCCTATTTAAAAAAAAAAAACAAGAAAATAATGGAAACATGGAAGAATTTCGTGGAATAATCTTCCCATATGTAGTAGTGTTCACTTTGGAAAGGGGCATGTGGCAGGGATGCCCCCTCTCTCCATTACTCTTCCTATTGGTTGCAGCAGGCCTAATTAGATCCATTGGAATAACCTCCTCCTCGGTAGAATTCCATGGAATTCAGACCTCTTCAAATTTTTGTATCACCCATCTACTTTTTGTAGACAATGTACTAATGTTTTGCCAGTGGAAAACCCAGGGATGCTGAAAAATTATCTGACATGCTCAATCTATTTCGGGCAGCTACCGGGATGATTATAAACCCACAAAAATCCTCCTTAACTCTAATTTGATTGGTTGAAGGGGTAGAGGACATTTACAACACTTTCTTTCCTTTATCGACTCATGACCTCTTTCTAGGTATCAAATACTTGGGTTTTCAACTCAAGGAAAATAACTACCGAAAAGAAGATTGGCAGTGGCTATTGGCCAAACTTGAGAAGAGGCTAATGTATGGAGCTTTTGGTGGCTCTCCTTGTTACACATCAAAATTACTCATTAGGATGATGGCCTAGTGTCGTCATTACCATTGTCGCAAGTGTCGCATTTTGCCTACAAGTGTCACAAATATCATATTGTTGTCCCATCCATGTTATGTCTCGGACGAAATTATCAAGAACAATTACAAGAAACCTCAAAAGACTGGTTATGAAGAGGAGAAGTCATTTGACAAAAAGTGCAAATATTTTGCAACTGAGAAAACCACTAAAAAATCCATTTTGGAAGGCAATGCTCCCCTATACACTGTCAGGGAGTGCCAATGCTCTGTGCCCCATTCTGGGGGAGCAATGGCCTTTTTTGAGTGAATATTTGGATTGTTGAGAGAAATCAGGGAAGAATCCCTTCATATCTGAAGTTGGTTGGGTTCGGATCTGAGGTCAAAGCTCGACCTTAGGGAATATTCAAAACTAAAGGAGAAGAATCATCAACTTATCCCAAGGATCTCTTAAGTGGTTAGGCCTCTCCAAGCCTATATAAGGAGGCCTCTTCATGGTGAAAGGGGAGACATGGTGAAGTATCAAACTTATGGTCTCATAAGGGAGATATCATTGAAGCATCAACATTCTGTGTGGATTATTTGAGCAAGGGTCTGGATGAAGGGAGCTTGGTGAAGTTGTTGCACTACATCCATGGTTGTAAGCACCACTTTGTTCTCATAAATATAAATATATGCTTGTCCTGTTTCCTTTAAAGTTTGCATATATTTCATGAACTTGCCTCTAGTAGGTAGATCTATTTTTGAGCTAATCTCAATAGAATAGGAATTTTGTTGTATCTTTGTTTGTTCTACAGGACTTATTGAGGAGCTTAGGATTGAAGCTCAACCTAGACTGTGCAAGGACAAACACCATTAAAAAGGTGCACTTTTATTCTTCCTCTTCATATATTATCTTAATTAGATCTAAAAGGAATGCTAGTGTCCACAATAACATTTTCTGTCTTGGTCATAGGGGTCTAGTATCCAAGAGAGAATCCATTTGTCCACAAGGGGATTTCTCTGTAACAAAAATTGGTGCTCCACTGGGGAGGGACCTTGATTTATGTTTCCTTTCCTAGGTCTTGTATTGGAATTTTCTCATTTTTGACCTTCTCCATACTATGTCTTTGATTCTTAGAACTGTGTTGATTGGTTTTTTACCTCATCTCATACATTTTGATTTCTTGAAGTTGCTTGAATGTTTTATTTTTTGGGCATCTTTTTGAATTTTTAGTGGCCATTGCCCCCCTACCTCTTCTACCAAAGTGTTGGCTCTCCCTATTGAGCTTACACAGAGCGTCGAAACACTCTGGTTCCCTTTACACTAGAGCACTGCCCATTTTATTTAAAAAATCTTCTAGGGATTTCATTCTCTGAGTTGTCTCTTGCTTTTGGCACTTGCTCAGAAGTCTTACAACCTCGGTACATCTTGGTCTTGGTCTTAAACAATTTTTTTTCTGAGAATTGACCACCTTTTGTTTGGAATTTTGATGTTTTTCCCTTACTTTGAAGTCACTCTTTGTCTTTGACGATTCAGAGTCAACTTACTGTTTTCCTCTCACTTATCTGACTGAGTGGAATATTTTGTGAGGAATTTCAAAGGTCTCTACACCATTCCATTTGATCTTTGAGGTCATATTGTCCAATCCTTTTTCCTTCTTTTTGAGTTTTTGGTTTTCTTTTTGCAAGTTTTGTTATCTTTGTTTTTTTGTTTAAAGCACAACGAGAGTGTGTTTTTGTTTGTGTGAAACTTGCTTCTGATTGTCTGAATCTTATTTGATCTTAAAGTCTAAATGACATAGGGATATTTACATCATATTGATTATCATTCACACATAAATCAAAAGGATACATTTGTTATGATTGTTTTTGGATATTAGAACAACATTCTATGAAATTTTAGCATTATACTGGATTTGATCGAGAAACAATTGATTGAGGATTTTGCATCTTAGTGTTTGACAGTAAAAAGAACATTCTTCTCTTTCCTTTAAATAGGCATTCATTGAAAGAAAAGACTGCTTATCATTTCTTATGCATTTTTGGGAATTGAGTCATAATACCATCAATTTCATTTTCATACACCCTTGAGTAAAAAAACAGTTGCAAAATTAACGCTAATTAAAATTTATCTAGAACATTTTTTTTTTAGAATCTTCCACCAACAGTAGACTAGGATTAGCACTTTTGATTAGGCTGTGAGTACAACTCTCCAAAGTATTCAAAAAAAACATTAGCATCTTGCGATAGGGAGAGAAAAAAAAATCCAATTGTCGTATAGGATTTATGGGATCCCCCTCTCACACAGGGGTTACGCACGAGGTCGCATTCGGGAGAGTTACAAAGATTATCCCTTTGTGGTTCAACCATTTGTAGTGGTCAGATCGTATATTAAGGGTTCTTCTTGAGGATCAGCTGGTTTCATTTGGTCTCAGTGCTTCGTGAACTCCGAATCCGTTTGGGGTCCTCTGGTGTTCTACTGGTCCACTTGTCATCAATTCTCTCGAAGGATTTCAGAGTTGTTATCCTGCTCATACGTTTAAACCAGACTATCGACTATACCTTCCTAGAGGCTAACTATGAGTTGGTGTCCTTAGTAGCCATCATATTTAGGTACTTGCACAAGGTGACAGTGAAGGGAAGTCTCATTGTACCTGGAACATACATTGGTCAAACTTACTCGGGCTCCTTGGAGGGTAAATCCACAATTACTGCATGGAAGCTTGCACCAAGGCGCAAGTCCGTTAAGTAGGTCAACATTGTAACTATTCCACCATATCCTAGCCCCTTCTTGACTTGATCACGTGACATTGGATTTCATCACCAACTAGTACGATCATCAAGAGAAGGTTTTGTTTGCTTGGTTTGATTCCTATATTTGATTAGTGCATGTTGTTTATTTTTCATTAGTTGGCCATATATTTTTTCGTCGACTCTTTTTCGCCAACATCGACCCTCCATGCCGTTCGCGTAGGGTACAGGGACTTCCACCAGAAAATATGGAAGATTCTACCCCTTTACCCCCTCACTCGATGGAGGGATCTCCTCAACAGAGAGAGGTCCATGACATTATAACCTCATAGGAGGAAGTTTCTACCTATTTAGAAAATTTTCAAATTGTTACAGATCCTATGGAGGCTTTCTGCATTCCTGCGGGATATGAAAGGCATTTTCTCCAGATGAATTCAACCGGAGAATTTGTTGTCATTGATCCTTCTGAAATTCTGATCGAGTCTCATTCGATTCCTCGAGTCAAAGACTCCCTTTAGATTGCTGATATAGTTCAAATCCCACCTTGCACGGTGCGATACCTTTGCGGATTAGGAATAGGTGTTGATACACCTGTCACATCCCAAATACCCAAAATGTATGTTACCTATACTGTACTTTTAGATCATTTTACTTGTATGACCGTCATTTCAACCACACCGTCCATTGATCCGAACATGCAATATGTTGGTCCAAGTTCCACTATTTCTCTCCAGATGGCCCATTCTACGATGGTCCCTCACTTTGCGACCATTTACACCAGTAATGTGGTGGTTAGCCAAGCTCCCACTGGTACACCACTTTCATCTAGGCCTCCTTCGTCACTTCCCCTTGGGTACAGAGCATTGAATTCTTTTGTTGTCAACACTACCCAAGTTATACCCGGAAGTTCCATACCTATACAACAACTCAGAGGGACTGATCTTGGTGACTCTAATCCTTAAGTGACATCGGTCAGTTGTTTACGTCTAGTTTCCAAATTCCAGGGACTCAACCTCATGTTGGGGGGCAACCTCTTTTCGGAGGGAAACCTTCGTTTGGGGGGCAACCTCCTTACGGAGGGAAACATCCTTTCGGAGGGCAACCTTCATTTGGAGGGAAACCTCTGTTTTGGGGGAAGCCTCCATTTGGGGGGAAACCTCATGCTGGTGGGTAGCCTCAAACTAGAACCCATCATCAACCTTCTAGACAGAATGCATCTACCACGCCCAATCCTTGGCACACTCCTTTTCCGGGAAATCCACTATTCCCTGGGGGGAAACATCCTCAAGGACAACAACAACCTTATTCTCCTTATGGAAAAAATGTCTATCCACCTTATGGACAAATCCATCAACCCAATTATAATCCTCAAAACCCATCAGGTTATCCTATGCTCGCACATGTTTCTCAACCCTCCTCGAATCCTGTTTACTCTGGTCAGCAACAACCGTATGCAGGAGGACCTACTGGTTACAATTATCCACCTAACCCAGTTTACGGTCCTACTGGTGTCCCTATGCCACACCAATATCACCCTCAGGTTAACCGACAATTACCATTCCTTTCTACTCTAGATCTCCCAGACTTGTCTCGGTTGACCAATGATTCTATATGTCATTATCTTTTCTGGCCGGTGATTCCAGCTAAAATACCTTCTGATATTCCAAAATTTGATGGCAAACCTGGAGAAGACCCAAATAACCATGTGATGAATTTCCATTTATGGTGTTCATTGAAATCCTTAATGGACGACTCTACTCGTTTATGTCTTTGTCAGCGAACACTTACGGGATCAACAACCAAGTGGTATATCGAACTTCCATGTGGTTCTTTCCAAGATTTTAACTCCCTTGCCATGTCCTTTCTCATGCACTTTCAACTACCCATTCGATATGAGACGGGTACCAAACTCTTGACCTCCCTTCGTCAGACAAACTCCGTGCATATCTCTGATCATATTCATGAGTGGAGAAGACAATGAATTTTGATCAAAGAAGTCATCCTTGACCAATTATTGGTGGAATGGTTCACTAAATCACTATTACCCCTGATTACTCGTGATTTCACCATGGGTGGTGTCGTCACCGAGGAAGAGGCCATTGCTCGGGCTCAATACTTAGAATTGGTTTATTCCCAATATGGTACTTTGTATGAGTCAATCCCAAATTCTACCCGTGCAAATACCGATCCATCTAAACTGTCATCCATGTTACATGTAGATGGAGTTATCGACTCCGTCAAAACCCAATATGTTTCCTAGTCAACTAGAGCGACAAATCAATATTCTCCAGCATCCACTCCCAGTTCGACCACACCCTCCTCTACCTCCCCCCAAAATCAAATCTCTGAGGTGAATGCAGTTCAATCTACCTCTTCACAACAAACTAGAGGTAAGAAGAAGACAAAGAACAAAAACAAAAAGAATAATAACAATGAACAACCAAAATCTCAAAACCCACCACCTGCTAACGAAAATCAACCACAACAAAAACCAAAGTTCACGTGTCTTATTTGTGGTGACGATCACTACACTTGAGACTGTCCACATCGCGATGAAGTGGCCAAATGTTTCAAGGGGAATTCCCAACCCATCATGCTTACTCGGACTTTTCTACAGCAGCAATCTATGGTTGCTCAAACCCCCTCTCCAGGGGGTAGTTCCAGTGATCCTTCCCATGATGAAGCCTCGACAAGTGCCCATATTTACATGTTTAACATGATTGATTTAACCACCCGCTCTACGACATACAACACACCAGTTAAACCTGACAAAAGAAAAGTCACTAATGGTACTTTATCGGATCCATCACCATCCTTTGTTAGTCCTCTATCTAGACCACTTCAGATTGAGAAACCTACATTTGACTCTATCTAACGCCCTCCTAAGAGCATTATCCATAAATCTACCTTTAATCATAGTTCATGTGTCACTCAGAACTACAACATTGTTGAATATTTGGCTCAAGCACCGTGTGCTATGTCTGCGTTAGAAGTTCTACAGCACTGCCCCAGTCAATGTAGAACTCTCTTGGTTTCTATTGGCCTTGTTGATCCTTAGTCGTCCAACAATATCATGTTTAACCTGGACAATTATACATCTCGACTCTCCCACCAACTTGCTTTCCAAATTGATGTTGTTGTTCACAATCAACAAATTCACCGAACCATATTGGATGAGGGAGCCTCTACTTGTGTCATGTCTTTAGCGTGTTGGAAAGGTTTAAAATTATCTACACTTAAAAAATCCCCAATGATGTTACGCGCATTCGATGGGAGAGGTTTTCATCCCCATGGAATCTTGAAATACCTACCCATCCAGTTGGGCAACAAAACCATCACTGTTGACGCCGAGGTGGTCGATGCTCCCCTCGATTACAACTTATTACTTGGAAGAAGTTAGTTTTATTCTATGACTGTCGTTGCTTCGTCGGTGTTGCGGTGTGTACAATTTCCTCATCAGGACAAAATTGTCACTGTCGATCAATTAGATTTCTCTACACCCGACGCTCGCACTCCCGCTACCAACAATATTCCATTCTTGGGAGATCACAAGATCACGTATGAAAGCATTCGTGTTGGCTTGTTGAAAGACTCTAGCCTTATGGGTACCTTCCCTACACCACTTCCACCCACCACACATCATGTTGCCACATTCAATATGATTTCGACTACGGTTTACCAATCCTTGGAATCATCTGACCCTTGGATTGTACCTAGTCCCTTGGAATTTGATGCACTAGGTGACACCATGCCACTTAGTCCAGCCGAAACCTCATACGTTGCCATCAAATCCACCTCTCCCTCCTCGGATGACCAACATCTCTTGGCACCCAACACTTACTCAATGCCATCTTGGTTAAATTCCTTGACGTCTGTGTTCGACTACATTTCCCAAATTTTTCCTTCTGATGAATCTATAATCAAAATTCTTAGCCTCGATGATGTACCTTGGTATTATAGCCATCATCGATCCTCTTTTCTTCCACCTCTCAAAGAAATTCAAGAATACATACACTCTGTCTTCCCTCCTGATGTTGTCGATTTTCCACAATCTTCCATCCTCACACAAGATACTCTTTCTGAGGGGAATTCAGGAAACATCACCTCTATGGTCGTTATTGACATTTCGCTCAAGGAAGGTTTCATGGAAAATATTAATCTCGATGTTAATTGTTCACCCAAGGAGGTGGTTTCTTATACTACTTTGTTTAAAGAATTTTGTGATGTCTTCGCTTGGAGCTACGAAGAGATGTCAGGGATTGATCCATCAATTGTTGTGCATGAGATTAAAACCTACCCAAGTGTTAAACCTGTTCGACAGAAACTCCGCTTGGTCCATCCTAAGAAGACCACGACTATTAAGGAAAAATTTGAGAAATTATTGAAATGTGGCTTCATATATCTTGTCCCTTTGACAGAATGGGATTCAAACATTTTTCTGGTTACTAAGAAGTAAGGGACCATTCATGCCTACATTGATTATAGGGAACTCAATAAGTCTTGTCTGAAAGACAACTACCCTATGCCCTTCATCGACCCGATTATTGATAATTGCGCTGGTAGCATAATTTTCTCTTTTATGGATGGTTTCTCAGTGTATAACCAGATTGACATTTTACCTACTGATCAGCATAAGACAACCTTCATCTACCCATGGGGAACTTTCACCTATCAGAAACTACCTTTTGGCCTTAAAAATGTTGGTGCTACATTCCAGCAAGCCATGTCATATGCCTTCCACGATATCAAACATATTGCAAAATCTTACCTCGATGACTTACCTGCCCACTCATCCAGTCGATCAGACCATTTTGGTCATCTACAGGCGATTTTTCTTCGATGTCGGTTCTACCGTATTCGTTTGAACCCACATAAATGTATTTTTGTTGTCAAATTAGGCCGACTCCTCGGCTTTGTTGTCTCCAAGGACGAGATTCGAGTGGATCCCTTAAAAATTAAAGCTATCCTTGCTTTACCTCCACCTAATAATCCGACACAACTCCAAATATTGCAGGGGAAAGAAAAATTTCTTCATCGTTTCATTTGTAACTACGTTGAGATTACCAAAGGATTTATGCGATTGTTGCAGAAAGACATCCCTTTCATCTGGCATGACACTAATCAACGATCTTTTGCTGCTCTTAAGCATGCACTGACCAATTCACCTCTGTTGCATCCTCTGAACTATACGTAGGATTATATCCTTTACTTAGCGGCCTCTACTTCCACTATTTCTATGGTGTTAGTTCAAGAGGACCCTGTCAGTGAGGAACACGTGATATATTATTTGAGTAAAAGTCTATCTGGTCCCGAGCTCCAATATTCACATGTTGAAAAGTTGGCTTTTGTAGTCGTCATCGTTGTCCAGAGATTTCGTCACTACATTTTTCTACGCACCACCACAGTTATCGCGGACTCAAACCCCATGTATCACATTCTTACACATCAATTTCTTGGGGGAAAATATTCTAAATGGATCGTCATCCTTCAAGAGTTTGATCTTGAGTTTGTTAAGTCCAAAGCTAAAAAACTTTGGTGTTTGCGAAGCTTATCTACGAATTTACCCATGCTGATGAAGATACTGAACCCAAAGACTCTCTCCCCGATGAGACTCTATTCCTCATCAGCACGTCTGACCCTTCGTATGGAGATATCCTTCTTTATCTCCAAACCCAATGTTTTTAGCCTGATATCTCTCATGAAGTATGTCATCATATTCGCCATCATTCTCGTCGCTACCTTATCATCGGTGATACTTTGTATCAATGTGGTATTGATACTATCCTACGACGATGTTTGACTCATGAAGAGGCTGAACATGTCCTCAATGAATGTCACCTTGGAGCCTATGGCGGTCACCTTTTTGGGATGTCTACAACCCAGAAAATTTTACGTACCGGTTACTTTTGGCCCTCCATCTTCAAAGATTGTATCAAGGCCGTCAAAAAGTGCCCACCCTGCCAGGTTTTTCAAAACAAGGCATGCACCCACCCTACTCTGCTGCATCCTGTTATTTCCATCACCCACTTTTCCAAATGGGGCATTGATTTCATGCAGTGTAAGCCTACCTCAACCGAGGAGCACGGTTATATAATTGTCATCGTCGATTACTTTACAAAATGGGCTGAGGCTATGCCTACCTTTCTGAATGATGGTCGTACTGAAACTCTTTTCTTTTCTAACCACATCATCACTCATTTTTTTGTTCCACGCGCCATTGTCACCGATCATGGTTCACATTTTAAAAACTATATGATGAGTGAGTTTCATGTCAAGTTGGGTTTTTTCCATGAGAACTCATCCCCGTACTATCCTCAAGCAAATGGACAAGTTCAAGCTATCAACAAAGTCCTAAAAGCTATGATCCAACGGATGGTAGGGGAAAACAAGACATCCTGGAATCTACAACTTTTCTCCACTCTCTGGGCCTACCGTACCTCAGTGAAAACTTCTACTGGATTCACTCCTTTCCACCTAGTACATGGAATAGAAGTTGTTTTACCAATCGAGTGCGAAATTTCCTTGTTGAAACTCAAAGTAGAACTCCTACCCCACACTTTTGCTGAAGAAGAACGTTTCTTACACTTGACTAGGTTGGATGAAATGCGTCATGATGCTGCTCTCGTTAATGAGATGTATCAAAATTGAATCAAGAATCTATACTACAAATCTGTCCATCCTCACACTTTTGCAGAAGGAGACCTAGTCCTCGTTTATGACCAAGCTCATGATAAGTTAGGGACATGGAAGTTAGAACCTCTATGGGATGGTCCTTTTATCGTGAAACTTGTTCTACATAGAGGCACCTATGAGCTAGTTGACTACGACGGAATGTCCCTAGGTGAGCCTTGGAACGGGCTTTACCTTAAGAAGTACTATGCATAGAACATCTAGCATACATGATTTGTACACTATTGTTTTTGTAGTTTGGTGTGTCTTTTTCTTTTGCATGCTCGAGTTTTTACCTTAGCCACTTATACTGTGTCTTGTGTTTTCATGCGCAGATGACATCTTCCTTTCCCATTTTTTTCGGGTTTGCAGATGGCGCTAGTTGACATACCCAGAACGTTGCTTCTGCAGCTTGGGGCATTTACCACTCTGACGAGTTGGTGATTTCTGAAGGTATTTTCTTAGGATCAGCAACTAACAACATGGGATAATATCATGTTATCGTCGGAATTTTAACCGAAGCCTCCTCCCTATGCGCTTCTCACATGATTTTCAACCTAGAATCCCAACTCATGGTCTTTCAACTTAATCGAATCTAATCTATTCACAATCATATCCTACTACGTCTCTACTTATGAGTTCGTCGTCTTGAACGAATGTTTAATTTTATTGAATACAAACACATACCAAGAGAACTCAATACCTTTTTGGATTCATTAGCTAATTACATCATGGATAGGTATATCGCACATAGATAAGTTTTCATAAAGGAAATAAATCACATCACATATCATCATGTAAATTAAAACACATCACATAAAAGACAACAATATTTGCAAATCATTTGGCACTGGAAAAACTCAGAAATGTATATATATACGACGTGGCTGAAAATGTTTGATTACTTCAAAAAAAGGTACATATAAGGAAAAAATGTTGGGTCTTTGTGCCCATAACATCATCATAAAGACTATACAAAAAAAATATCATCATTGAGGTCCTAGTCCTCCCGCATCACATTGTGCTCTGAGTAGCACATCACCACACGGACTACTCATCTCAGTAAAGAGTTAATACTTTCAGGAGCTCCCACTATGTGTCTCTGCAAGTGCAAGGGTACATTCTCCCTCTCAAGGGGAGGAAAACCCATCGTAAGACCATGGAGGTTTGTCTCCACCTCTAGGAAACCCCCTACTGCTACTACTACTTGAGCATCCCCGTGGCACCCCAATGTCGATATCTCTGTCGAATGTGTTGCTCCCTTGTCTACATGATGAAACGATACATCTGTTAGAAAATCTTCTATGTACCCAAAAAAATAAGATAAGTTTCAAATCAAAAAACACACTTGACAAGATCTTTTGGTTTCTTACCTGATGTGTCCCAATCCACCACATCTCGAAGGACCAGGTCCATGCTTCCTTGAAAATCCACTCCAGCGTATGGAAAATATTCTATCATGATCAATTGGTGTCCCAGCCAAACGAAGAAATCACCGGTGAATTTGAACTCTGAATCTAAGCCTAATCTCAGAGACAGGTTAGTCCATCGCTCCATACGTGGTTCTCCCACTGGTCGTACTGCTATTGAAATTTGGGGTTGCATCAGAGGAATGCATTCTAAGAAGAACGAAACCAAGAATGAACCATACTCGAATTGCTTATGTTTCCCTGCTCTACATCTCGTAATCTGCTCCTTCACATTCTGAAGGAACCCTACACTCCGGTTAAACAATGTTGGCTCTAGACACTGTAAACCATAGGCCACCTGTGATATTGAAACTAGGTGCATGCTGGTACTTCCTGCTATACTCGTAATGGAAAACAAAATGGACCGAAGAGGTAGGTCCCTAATATCTTTGATTGCGATTCTACCTACCACTAGTCTCGCTCCTGGGACACAATGGTTTGCCAGGTACTCATCCATAGGCGCAAGAAGTGCCCTCTGTCCGAATAAAACTATGGGAGCCCCTCTTTTCAAGAGGTTGTTCAGGAAGTGTACATATTCCAACTTGGTGGTGAGAAGTTTCATTCCAATTTGGAACCCTTGTTCTGTGGCGTTCCATAAACCAATCATATGCTCAAGAAGAAGAATCTCTTTCTTCATTTTTTGCATTTTGAAGAACTTGAGGAGACCACAATTCCTCAGTGCATCCCATGCTCGGGGACTTTGCAAAGAGGCCACATTATCGAGCTCATGCTCTCTTTCTTTCCACTCGGTCATGGTTATTGCTGAAGTTACGTGAAATCATCAACAATCAAAATTCATTAATCACATTTTTCAGCAATTTTTGGGCAATTTAAAATCTTTAAAAAACAATTTTTTTCTCTTCCAAGAGGCCAACACCTCCTTTACATGAACATCAGGGTGCCAACATTCCCTCACAAGGGCCATCAGGGTGCTCTAAAAGTCCAAAATGCCCCCTTTACGATTTGAGAAAGCATTGGTCGTTTTTGAGCATTTTTTCTTGTGTCTTTGGGCAGCGCCCTCTAGAACACTACACCAGAGCATTGGTTCTCACTTCATTAGCATACAAGATATTTTTTTAAATTGTACAAAACTCCCCCACTTATCTTAGAGGAGCACTGATCTTTTTTGGGCGCTTGGGCCGACCCAGGGCATCAATTTTAGTATCTAATTATTTCCTCAAAGTAAAATTGAACCATACAAATGAAAGAAAGGAAGAAAAGCACTAACCTGGTCCAAACTGAGAGGAAAATGGTTGATCGTAGCTCCAGCACCAAACAATGGAAGATTCACCTCCAAAGCACAAATTCTCCACTACTACAAATCTTTGCACAAATGAAATGGTAAATGACATTGTTACCCCATTTTACTATTATACATTTCATTTTTTCATAAGCTATAGTTATTTTTTGGTTTTTGAAAACACTTTTGAGGCCTTATTAATCCCCTGGAATGCAGTTTTGATGCTATTGGCTGGTTTCAAAGCAGTTTTGTTCATTTTTTCATCTTGTCACATTCGCGAGCATAGTCTTAGTTCGTTCTCAAGCTCAAACACATAAGAACACGTCGGGTAAACTTTTGTCTCTTTTTTGGACCCGCATGGATACACGAAAAAGGAACCCCTTGGAGTCGTCTTTAAGCTCTTTTCAAACTCTCTAAACGTGAAAATATTCCCGAGTGATCTTGCTTCCTTTCCCACTCATTAAAAGGTTTGAAAGGGCGTCTTTCGAGTGATAATTTATCTTTTTTTTGGCCTTGCAAGACTAACATTACGAAAAAGGACCATACTAGAGTCATCTTTAAGTCATTTTCAGACTCTCTAAATATAAAAAACCACCGAGTTTACCTTCTCTGGACTCGTTAAACGATCATACATTGAAGGGCCCATACGGGACCAAACCCTTACTTCTTCCAATTTGTTAAACAAAGGAAGAGGGACTTATCGAAGGTGATTTATATCAAGCATGTGTCACCCTCCTCGAGCTCGTTAAAATAAAGAAAGAGGTACTTGTCTATCTGGATGGGGGAAAAAATTGAAGGAAGCAAGCCAAGCAGTTTTTGAGAACATTACCAGTAATTCTTACAGTCTCCCTTGAACACAACATTTTATATTTGTATGCATTTTAATCTACTGAAACTCTACACTGAACCAATCCTCTGAGTTTTCTTACTCCTTTGGGTCACCCGATGAAAGTCACTGTATCCATTGCCTTATAGTGTTTTGGCCCATGTCATGTTTCTGTTGTTGTGCCTCAGTGTTCAAGGGAAGTGTCTGCCTCAAGAGTCAACCATCACAAATTTTTGTTTCAACACTCGTGTCAGTCCATGTTCTTTTTATCCACCAATTACATCTATGTGTCAGTTTCATTTCGTTGATGGGGGATACATCAAGGCCCTCCTTTGACGAGTCTGTTCCTATCGACTTCAACGCATTATCTAGGAGCTAGACTTAGAAACCAATTAATACCTTGGGACCTGCAGGCCTCCTCACGTCAGACAATGGGTTTACATCATTGACCTTTGATCAGATGATTCCATGGATGTTCAACTTCAGCTCATTTATCCACATTCGTTGTAATGTACTAGAGTACCCTAGGAATCATTGACATCAATGGTGATTTCCCTCGCGCTTATTAGCGGTTTACCTCATTGACCGGTAATCAAGTGGTTTCTGCCATGTTTGACATCGGGACATCTATTCACATGGTTAGATTCGTACTACATTGGGATCGGTAAGAAGACCCTGGGTTGATCCATCACTCTTATATGTACTTTTCCCAGGTTGTGACGAAGTTTCTTTTGAACGTTGACACATATACTATTACATAGATCCATTTTGTATTGGTCATGGATATGTCTTGTCATCTCGTAGATCCACTATGTATTCTTCATGGCTACGATCAGTTTAGGTCATAGGAGTATAGATCCACATTGTATATTCAATGGATATACCTTTTTATCAATATAATTATGGATCCGCGGTGTATTTTATGGCGGCCATACCTTGAAAGTCTTTATCACTCAAGCATAGTTATGTCTACCTTGGGTTTGAAACATGTCATAACATTTGTTTGATGGTTGTGTGCAGCTTCTATCAGGTTCTCTGAGTCTGTATCCTTGCTTAAAAAAGTCTACAAAGTACTTCAGTCATCAGTTATCATCTTCTAACTTCTCACTTTAGGGAGCAATCTGTTACACATCAAGATTACTCATTAGGATGATGGCCTAGTATCGTCATTACCAATGTTGCAAGTGTCGCATTTTTCCTACAAGTGTCGCAAATATAATACTTTTGTCCTGTCCATGTTGTGTCTCAGATGAAATTATCAAGAACACTTACAAGACACCTCAAAAGACTGGTTATGAAGAGGAGAAGTCATTTGACAAAAGTGCAAATCTTTTTCCACTGAGAAAACCACTAAAAAATCCATTTTGGAAGGCAACGCTCCCCTATACACTGTCAGGGAGTTACAACGCTCTATGACCTCCTTTGGGGGAGCATTCCAATGCTCTATGCCCCATTCTGGTGCAGCGGTGGCCTTTTTTGAGCGAATCTTTGGATTGTTGAGAGAAATCAAGGAAGAATCCCTTCATATCTGGATTTGGTTGGGTTCAGATCTGAGGTCAAAGATCGACCTTAGGGAAGATCCACAGCTAAAGGAGAAGAATCCTCAACTTATCCCAAGGATCTCTTAAGTGGTTAGGCCTCTCCAAGCTGTTATTGGATAAATCCATAAGTGCGGACACAAACTGATCTCCCTAGATCCACCTGGATCTAGAACAAAGCTAGACAGAATATGACTCTTTCCCTAGATTCTAACCATTGAATTAAATAAGAGGCGAGAACAAGGAACATACCTTATTAATGCTTCCTTTGGTCTTTGTTGCTCCCGCTTCACTCCAATTCTCTCATATAGTCAAGACAAAAACAGTACAAACCAAGTGGAGTAAATAAAGCACAATCTATTCAACAGTGAATCTATGTATATGATCAAGGAGTTATACAATAAAGTGGAATTAGCTTTATGGGAAAGGGACATATTACTGTATCATATTGATGGAAAGTAAAGATTACAACCTAAGCCTTGATGTTGCAAACTTCCTTTCGATGGCCCTTGGCTCTGACACACACACTTGCTCACTTGCATGAAGAAGATCAACCACCTTTGATAAACTTGTTGGAGTTCTTAGCTGCTGTAGCATCAGTCCTTCACACAATATTTCACTAATTCTCCAATGTCTTACTTAATCTTGTTTGCTTCTAACTTTTTCCATGAGAATTCACTCAATATATAGGAAAGAATGAATTGGTTACTTGGATAAGAATGATCCCAAAATATCAGGGAATCCAGTACTAGGATAACCATTCGAATGCCATCCCATCCTTCTAGAAGATTCCCTTCTAGAAGCTTTGAGAATTCATCTTTTTCCTTGCTTAAGAAATAGTTCGCACCCTAGCAGTTCAACACAGTGCGAACTTCTCGCACCCTGGCTTAAGGCAGCCTGCGAGAATCATACATTCTCACTGGAAAATATACTAGCAGCCTGCGAACATTCCTCAAAAATGTGATTTCTGGAAAGAGATGAAGGTAACTTTTCTCAGGAGAAAGTTCCAATGAAGAGCCTGAGTACACAATCATTAATACATCATCATGACAACCAAAATCATGGGTAACAAAATGCCCCCCAAAGTATGAGGTTGGAACCAGTGACAGCCGATATACTTTGTAAGCTACATGTGTGTGTCGGGAACCAGGAGCACATCTAATCGGAAACCTGCAAACAACCAAGCATCTGCAGAATATCATATATACCAATTCTAAGGTAGGTATTACCATACTCAGATCATAGACTGATGACATTATGGGCATGGGTCATGGCCACCAATCATACACTGTGGATCCACACCATCAAAATATAGCATAGCCACCTGAATACAGTGTGGATCTATGCGAAAAATTTCAAATCAAGACGACATAGCCACGAAACATACACAGTGGATCTATGTGTCGCAAATTATATATATACTCCATTGCAACCTGGATTACAAAGATAATATCCAGGGTCTTCAATTTTTTCACCCAAAGTACAAATCTAACCATGTGATTACATGTGTTGAAGTCGAACATGGTAGAAACAACTTGATTACCGGTCAATGATAAAACCGTTAACAAGTGCGAGGGAAATCACCATTGATGTCAATGACTCCCAAGATACCATAGTACAATCCATCGAGTGTGAATAAATGAGTTGATGTCGAACATCCGATGGAATCTTTTGATCAGGGGTCAATGATGTAAACCCACTGTCGAAAGCGAGGAAACCTACCATTGAGGCATGCAAGTTCCAAGGTACCAATTAGTTTCTAAGTCTAATTTCTGGATAATGAGTTGAAGTCGACAGGAAAAGACTCGTCACAGGAGGGCCTTAATGTATCCCACATCAATGACATGAAACAAGTAACAAGATTTGATGTAGATCGGAGTAACAGGTGATTCAGGACTGACTCAAGGATGGTCGACGCAATAGAAGGCTTAAAGACTGTATAAATGGCCGATGCAATAGAAGGCTTTCTGGGTTGAACTTTTCTTTAAACATATTGACGACACGACAACTGTCTTGGAAACATTGACTCAACAACAAGGATCACAGACCGATTTGTAATCTTATAAAGGAGTATGATCAGGAGACAAGCGGATTTTCCGACCTAGACACAAGGCGAGTGAAAGGGTGTCATGTTCAAAAGCGACTCTTCTAAAGAATACAGGTTTAGATACATTTCTTTCCCAATTTTCCCCCCACCATTTCTGGCGAGTACCTCTTTATTTTTACACAAGCTTGAGGAGGATAACATATGCTTGTAATGTAAGCTCATCCTTCGGATGAGTCCCTCAGAGTATGTTTAACGAACCCTAGGAAGGAGTGGTTCGGTCCCATTACGGGTCTGTCAATGTTTGTTTAACGAGTCCAACGATAGAAAACTCGGGGGTTTTTCATGTTTTGAGAGTCTAAAAAACACTTAAAGAGAACTCTCCCAGTTCCTTTTTCGTAAATTAGTTCAATGAGACCGAAAAAGTGATAAAATATCGCTCATTGAACGTTTTCTTCAAATACTTTAACGAGTGTGAAAAGAACAAGGTCGTTCGGAAATATTTTCATGTTTAGAGAGTCTGAAAAGAGCTTAAAGGAAACTCCAGGGGGTTCCTTTTTCGTATAACCTTTACGAGTCCGAAAAAGTGATAAAAGTATACTCGATTACATTCTCATTGATTTACGAGCACGAGAAAGAACAAATACTAAGCTCAGTAACTTATTCTCATGTATTTACGAGCATGAGAAAGAACAAAGACTAAGCTCGAGATTGTTTTCATTTTTACACAAGATTTAAAACAAAACAAAACTATGCTTGGAATAGATTTTAATTTTTTACACAAGCTTAAAAACTAAACAAAACTGTGCTTGGACCTGGTTTCATTTTTTACACAAGCTTGAACCAGAGGAAACTATGCTTGAGGTAGGTGGTTTCATTTTGACACAATCTTGAACCATAGAAAACTATGCTTGGAATTCCCAATGCATAACACAGGGATGGTTGGTACTTAGCCCCCAGTTTAAGAAGCTAGCGGCTCAAACTTCAGAATGAAGTCCAGAGGCTGGAAGTAAATGCCCCCCAAGCTTCATTTCATCCAACTGCAAAGGAGAATGAAATGAAGCTTCAAATACTAGACGNTTTTTTAACGAGGTTACCACAGAGATGAAAAACTATCCTCAGAAGTGGTTTCATTTTTTAACGAGATTGAAATCAAAAAACCATGCTCAAAGACCTCTATTTCATTTTTTAATGAGGTTGCCTCAGAGATGCAAAAACTATCCTTGGAGACCTCTTTTTCATTTTTTAACGAGGTTGCCTCAGAGACGCAAAAACTATCCTTAGAGACCTCTGTTTCATTTTTTAACAAGGTTGCCTCAGAGACACAAAAACTATCCTCAGAAAGTGGTTTCTTGATCATGGATTCCAAGAGGACAATGCTCCGGAATGACACCATGTCAAGGGACAAAACTCGGTCATGGATTCCAAGAGGTGTTCACTGGAAGGAAGAAACACACTCTGGAAGGACACCATGTCGAGGGTCTTGACAGGAGTAAAGAGATCAGGATCTAACAACCCTATCGAAGAGATCACCATGTCAACTACTGGATCTAAGTCATCAAAAGTTGAAGCCATGGGTGACAATGCCACATAATTGACCTGTGGCAGGGGCGATATGGTCTGCATACAAGAACCATTCAGGGAGGAATCTAGGTGGGGTCAATAAATGAAAGTTGATCAACAGTCACAACTCGTCCATTGTGAGGGAAAGATATCACATGAAAAAGAGTAGACACAATAGCTTTCATGGCATAGACATAATCTCTCCCAAGGAGTAAAGCAAAATCCAAGGGGTCTTGGACTACCATGACATCGATAAAGACAGTTTTCCCTCCTAGAGTTACAGGAAACTAAGGAAGGGTCCCTAAAGGTTGACTAGTTCTTTTGTTAAAAGCTAACAGATGCTGCGTAACCAGTGCAAGTGCAGGACAACCCAAAGATTGCCAAGCAATAGAGGACAAAATACTAATAGACGAACCTTCATCTATCAATGTTTGGGGAACGTCCCAACCACAAATTTGTACTGTAATCTGGAAAGGAATGTAAGAGGGAGGACGAGGTCCAGTTAGCACACCCCAATCAAAATGGATGGTCTCATTACTTGGAGGGGGTCCTACGGGAGAAGGAGGAATACCCCTCGGTACGGGAGATTTTGTATCAATGAGAAAAACATGGGCAGTATCGGGTTTACTCTCTAGCGGGAGAGTAGGATCGACCGATGGAGAGATCAGATCGACCACTTGGGTTTCATTCTCTAGGGTGAGAATGGGATCGATAGGTGGAAACAAATCGACCGCTTGGATTTCACTCTCTAACGGGAGAGTGGGGTTGACCGAGGATGGGATCAGATCAACCACTTGGTCTACTGGTTCATCCAAAGACGTGACCAGATTGACCACTTGATCAATCGAACTGACCAACAGGGGAACCAGATTGATCATTCCATCAACTACAGGTGGGTTGAGAGAAAGCTTGCGATAAGAAGATGGAAGTTGAGGCTATGAAATAGTCATGTCTTCCAGTAATTTTGAGGCTTTGTCCATATGAGGGCAAAGGTGAGTTAGATGACTCCCTTTGCATAACATGCACAGGAGCTTGACTCTACTTTTCTTCTTCCCAACAGTATCTTGACTAGTTGACGAGGGGTCATCAACATGTTGTTCAGAGGCTGACGATATGGGTTGGCGAGGGTGTGTATACCATGCTTCGATAACCTTGGATAGACCAGGGAAATCCTTAAGAACATGACTACCCTTACAAAGCCTGCAAGGGTACTTGGGATTACGAGTTGTTTGGGTGATGTTGACATCATCAACACTCCCAGCACGAGTAACAGTAACTGGTTGTTTTCCAACATGTCCTACAGTGGTTGGAGGTTTGGATCCTTTCTTAATTTTCTTCTTCTTATTCTTCCTTTTCTTCTTCTTCTTATTCACTGATTTACTAGCTTCAGAACTTTCGCTCGACAAAGAAGATGGAACAGAAGGCGACCTTACAAGTGAAGAAGGCGAAGAAGACCTTACTGGTGAAGATGGTGAAGGATCAACATGAGGTTGATGTTCTTGGGGGGAAATGCTTGTGACTGAAGCACTAACTGCATTCGGGATTACATGAGTGGAAAACAACCATACCGGTAATCCAATAGTGAGACCTGGAAGGCTCAAAGTAGCGATGTGAGGAGGACCAATGTTTCCATAAGAAGGAAAAACAAAAGGTTCCCCTGGAGTAGAGGTTCCTTCATTGGTCATTTCGGGAACTGACGCCATGAAAAAAAAAATCCAATCTAGAGTCCTCTAGGGAAAAACAAACAGCACACTCTAAAAATCTAGTAAGAAAGCAAGCAAACAAAACGTTCTCACAATGAACACACTATTTGGTGATGAAATCCAACGTCGCGGGAACAATGTAAGAAGGGGATGAGATAGAGTGGGTGGAAAAGTTACGTTGATGACCTACTTAACGGACTTACACCCTGGTGCAATCTCCCACACATAATCGTGGGTATACCCTCCAAGGATCCCGAGTGAGTTTGGCCAAAATCGATTCCAGGTACTGTGAAGACTTGCCCCTCCACAGTCACCTAGTGTAAAGAACCTAGAGAGATAGGCCACTAAGGTTACCAATCACTACAGTGATTCCTGGGGAAATAGTCGACAGTACGATCCACGTGCAAGGGAAGGGTATCTAGCCCGAAATCAACTTGAAAGGCTTCCACTCATCATTGTGGGTATACCTCTCAAGAAACCCCCATAATACACGCAACCTCTACACCAAGACCAACAAAGCAGGGTGAGTAACTCTGCTAGTCTCAATGCGAGCTCATGATTGACCCTTGTGTTAGAAGGGCTTCCCAGGACAAAATGTAATAAGTGGATTTGAACGCTCCCTAACTCAAGATTCTATGCTTGTTTGCAACTTTGGAAAGTTATCTTTCACACCTATTCCAAAGCCCTACGACTAATCTAATGTAGGTTTGCTACCAGAAAATATAAAAATGTCTAATCAATTTTTATAAGCGCTTTATTTGATGGTTGTTGTTACTCAAAAGAAAGATGGCATGGACAATATGGTGTTTTGACCGACTTGAAAATTATGCAAAGATATGAAGATGCAATCTTTTCATTTCGATGAAATCTATGCTACGAGAAGGAGAAAACATTTATCATTCCTAGATGCACAATGTCCCAAAATCTTAAAAATCATCAATATCAAGATTCGCAAGAAAGGAGAAAAAGGTATTGAACACCAATGCACGATTCATGGCCCCCCCCCGACCATGAGGGGGGAAATTTTTCGTAATTTAAGATCAAAAAATGCCAAGAATCATGTAATTTCGCTACTTCAAATGCAAGGATGCCCCCAATCTAATATAAAGCAAGAAATTAAATCTTTTTGTTTTAAAAATTTCACTAAAAGCAATAATGAACTTTGTTAAAACAAAGAAACCCAAACTAGTCTTTCAATGAAAGCAAAAATACAAAGCAAACCAATTTTAGTCTTTTCAAATGCAAAAGAAAATGATCTTTCAAACCATAAGCAAATGAGAAAAACCAAGTGAACTTAACTTTCAACCAATCACTGGATCTTAACTAATCCAACACACTCAGATTCTGAAATCAGAGAGAATGGTTTTGCCAAGAAAAGCCAAGAAACGGAAGTCCAGTCCAAAATGACAAGAAAAACCTTGAAACCCTAAGACTGTTCATGCATACAAACAAAGACAAGAAAGATACCAATCAGAGGTCCAAGAAACTCACAAGAGGCAATCAAACTGATCTGAGTAGTTAAAAATGCCAAAACTTAAAATCAAATTTTTGAAAAAGAGTGTTCGCAGGCAGGCAATATAACACAGTGCGAGAATCACTGATTCTCACAGGTAACCCTTGAGCAGGGTGTGAGAACCTCACACTGAAACCTATAGGCAGAGTGTGAACCCTACCTATTCTCACAGGCTGCAATGAAGTGCAGTGCAAGAATCCCTGAACATAAGAAAAATTTTGAAAAATGAAGAAAAATTCAAGAAGGCTTCTGGACCCAGAAGGTCTATCAGGATATCCTGAAGACTCAGAGACTAATAGGACAAGAGAAAAGTGAAACCAAAGAAAATGGCCACAGAAAAATATCAAAATCCACAAAGAGAATGGGATTGATCCCCAATGGAGTCACCAATTTTGTTATTGGATAAATCTGTAAGTGCGGACACAAATCGATCTCCCTAGATCCACCTAGATCTAGAACAAAGCTAGACAAAATATGACTCTTTCCCTAGATTCTAACCATTGAATTAAATAACAGGCGAGAACAAGGAACATACCTTATTAACGCTTCCTTTGGTCTTTGTTTCTCCCTCTTCGCTCCAATTCTCTCGTACAGTCAAGACCAAAATAGTACAAACCAAGTGGAGTAAAGAAAGCACAATCTATTCAACAATGAATCTATGTATATGATCAAGGAGTTATACAATAAAGTGGAATTAGCTTTATGGGAAAGGAACATATTACTGTATCATATTGATGGAAAGTAAAGATTACAACCTGAGCCTTGATGTTGCAAACTTCCTTTCGATGGCCCTTGGCTCTGACACACACACTTGCTCACTTGCATGAAGAAGATCAACCACCTTTGATAAACTTGTTGGAGTTCTTAGTTTTTGTAGCATCAGTCCTTCACACAATATTTCACTAATTCTCCAATGTCTTACTTAATCTTGTTTTCTTCTAACTTTGTCCATGAGAATTCACTCAATATATAGGAAAGAATGAATTGGTTACTTGGATAAGAATGATCCAAAAATATCAGGGAATCCAGTACTAGGATAACCATTCGAATGCCATCTCATCCTTCTAGAAGATTCCCTTCTAGAAGCTTTGAGAATTCATCTTTTTCCTTGCTTAAGAAATAGTTCGCACCCTAGCAGTTCAACACAGTGCGAACTTCTCGCACCCTCGCTTAAGGCAGCCTGTGAGAATCATACATTCTCACAGGAAAATATACTAGCAGCCTGTGAACATTCCTCAAAAATGTGATTTATGGAAAGAGATGAAGGTAACTTTTATCAGGAGAAAGTTCCAATGAAGAGCCTGAGTACACCATCATTAATACATCATCATGACAACCAAAATCATGGGTAACACAAGCCTATATAAGGAGGCTTCTTCATGGTGAAAGGGGAGACATGGTGAAGTATCAAACTTATGATCTCATAAGGGAGATATCATTGAAGCATCAGGATTTTGTGTGGATTATTTGAACAAGGGTCTGGACGAAGGGAGCTTGGTGAAGCTGCTACACTACATCCATGGTTGTAAGCACCACTTTGTTCTCATCAATATAAATCTATGCTTGGCATGTTTCCTTTAAAGTTTGCATACATTTCATGAACTTGCCTCTAGTAGGTAGATGTGTTTTTGAGCTAATCTCAATAGAATAGTGTTGGAAAATATGTAACAGATAGCGAATGGTGTGAGTAGAGGAAGAATGTACAGAGGATTGTTAGCATATTTACAGGCAACGTATACTTGTCATTGATGGCAAGTACAGTAGTGGTGATGGATTGAGTACAACAGCGATGATCAGTGGAGCAGTGCAATGATAATGGGGGAAGAGCATCAATTGTGTTCGTTAGATCTCTTTCTGAATTCCCGATGGCTGTCAGATCTGAATGAAGACAAGAAGAGAGCATTGAAAAGGAGGACAGATCTCAGACATTAGATCCAAGTGCAGGACCCGACCATCATTGGATCAAGAAGAACCTACATGTTCTTTAAAGTGCAAGGAGAAGTGAGCGTAATCACAATAGGCAAAATCGCAACTTCATCTGAGCTGTCAGATCAAGATTGATTATGAACTGTTGATCTGACTCCTTGTCGGAGTTTCGAGGATCGCGTGTTGGAAATGTCAAAGAAACAATGCAACAGGAATCCCAATTTCTCGATATACAAAATCCCGGCATAATCTGAGCTGTCAAATCAAGATCACGTCTGAACCATCAATCCAACTCACGTCAGCAAACCACGTCAGCTAGGAACACGTGGCACAACCAGGTAATGACAAGTGTCATACTGATTCAACATGCCAAGCACATGTAAGTCACAAATCAGGGTGACACGTGGCAGTTATTTAACACATGTGATGTCAGCAGATGTACACCTTGTTGGAGTTTTGGGGATCAAGAGTTGGACATGTCAAAGATTATTGACATCAGGAATCCCGATATCGCGATATGTAAAATTGTGATGTAATCTGAGCCGTCAGATTAAGGTTGAATCTAGACCGTTGATTTCAGTCCTTGACGGGGTTTCGGGGATCGAGAGTTGGAGATGTCAAAGTTTTTTAACATCAGGAATCTCGATTTCGCGATATGTGAAATCATGCTTTAATCGCAGCCATTGAATAGAGATGTGATCTGGACCGTTGATCCGACTTCTTTATGGAGTGTCGAGGATCGGGAATTTGAAGTGACAAAAACATCGAACGTCCAGAGTGTCGAAATCGCGATGAGTGAAATCCCGACTTAATCTGAACCGTTAGATCTAAATATGATTTGGATCGTTGATCCGACTGCATTACGGAATTTTGTGGATCAGGATTTGTGAGTGACAAGAACATTAAACATAAGGAATGTTGAAATGCCGAAACCCGATTTAAAGGCATGATTAATAAAGTTCATCCAACGGTGTGGATAAACTTGAATGTGATCAAAGGGTTATTGTTCTCTCTCACAGTTAACTCCTCATTTACGAATCTGTTAAAAGAAACGGACTCATGATTGAGAATCAGTTAGCGTTTCAGTTGCTAGGATAGTTGTCCTTGTTTTGCCTAAGGAAATGCGAAGTGGAACCGTCGGGGAGGTGTGTATAAAAGAAAATGAGACAGAATATGAAGGGTTGGCTGTTCTGGATGAAAAAGAATGAAACTGTAAGAAAGGGAATAGGAGAGGATGCGCTGTATGAAATGGAGGATATGTGCAGAATGAAATTAAAGGAAGAGGAGAATAACAGAGCAAGGTGAAGCAGAGAAGAATGAAAAAAAGTTGATGCAGAGCAGACCTGCTGAACAGACAGAGGAAGAGGAGAATTGAAGAACAATTTGTAGAAGATCAGACTTACAGAACAAAGAAGAAGAAGAAGAGGTTTTATCCCTTTATGGATTTCCTCATGAAAATCTGTCTCTGTGTATACTTTATGTGTGACTGATGCTCTTTGATTTTACTGTCCAACTGCTGTATATTGTTGATGATCACTTGAAGAAAAATTAATAATATTTCAATAAACTTAAAATTGTTTAAGCATAGTAACAATTGATTCACCCCCCCTCTCAGTTGTTTTAGTAATTTCAACAATTGGTATCAGAGTGGGTTCCTTTTATTCAAAGGTAGATCTGTAAGCTTAAACATGACAATTCATGAAGGAACTTCAGCCTCTAAGCCTCCTCTATTTGATGGAACAAATTTTGCCTTCTGGAAGATTAGAATGAGAACATACTTAATGGCCTTGGGTGTTGATGTTTGGGATGTAGTAGAGATTGGATATACAAAGCCTGTTGTGCTAGCCTCCAAGGATGATAAGTTAGAGTTTAGTTTCAATGCTAAGGGGATGAATGCTATCTTGAATGGACTGGATGAAGATGATTTTGTAAAGGTGATGCATCTTGATACTGCAAAAGCAATGTGGGATAAACTTATTAACAGTTATGAAGGAAATGAGAAAGTAAAAGATGCCAAACTTCAAACATATAGATTAAAATTTGAACAACTAAAGATGAATGAAGATGAAACAATTAGCAAGTATTTTTTAAGAGTTGAAGATCTTGTAAATGCCATGAAGGGTCTTGGTGAGAAGTTTGATGATTCACTCTTAGTTCAGAAGATTTTAAGATCTCTGCCTGATAAATTTAATCCAAAAGTCTCTGCAATAGAAGAATTAAATGATCTTAAAACTCTATCCATTGATCAACTTCTAGGAACTCTAACTGCATATGAAATGAGAATTAACAAAGATAAATCAAGTACTAGAGAAGCATCTTTTAAAGCAGACAAGAATAGTGATTCAGAATTTGATGATATTGAGGCAAAATTTGTGAGAAGGTTAAAGAAAGGATCAGGAAAATATCAAAGGAAGTTTCCCTTCAAATGCTTTAATTGTGGTAAGATAGGTCATTTTGCATTTAAGTGTCCCCATCAGAAGAAGGAACAGAACTCTGATGATGAAAAGAAGTACAAATACAAGAAATTTAATAAGAAGAAAAGTTTGGTTGAAAATAATGACATTTCCTCAGAAGACACCGATAGTGACTCATCCTGTGAAGATAAGGCAAATGACTTCATGCTTATGGCCAAAGAGGATTATGATAATAAAAGCACAGGAAGTGATGATAATGATGAAGAAGTTGTGGTTGATTTGGAAGGAGAACTGATCAGTGCACTGGAAGAAATTGATAGACTCAGAACTAAGAATAGAAAGCAAAAACAATTGTTGACATAGTTTGAGAAAGACAGTAAAAATCCTGATGAAGATTTTGCTCTGCTGAAAGTGGAATTAGAAGAGGCAAAGAAAATAGAAGACATACTGAAACAACAATTGTCAGAGAAGAAAGTTAGGTGTGAAGCCTTAGAAGAAGAGATAGTAAAGACTAGAAAAGAAATGGAGAAATTCAAAGGATTGTATCATCAAAATCTTCCAAGTATTAAAGCCTCAGAAGAATTAACCTCCATTCTAAATCAGCAAAGAAATTCAAAGTTGAAAGCTGGATTGGGATATGAAGAAGGATCAAGTAGTGGTCATACAAGTAATACAGAATCTATCAAGTTTGTCAAATCCTAAAACATTGACAACAGTCACTCTGCAGAAACAAAGAAAGAAAATCAGACATCAAGAAGAAATGAAAGGAAAAACCCCAGAACAGAATTTGTAGACCAGAAATTTGATCGGCATGAAAGAAATCAACCTCCTCAAAGAAGACAGATTTTTTCAAGGTACAAATATTTTTTCTATGGTTATTGTTTTTTCTTTTCTAATTTTGGTCACAAAGCTATAAAGTGTTCTTTAAGATTTAGATATGAACAATCAAGATATTCAATGAATAACTATCTTCCACAACAAAGATTGAGACAGCCAAGCAACAAACAATCACATATTATAAATCATGTGATGACTGGGAGAAGGACACAGGTGAAACACAACAACATATATGAGCATAACAATCGTTATGATCTATTATTCAGTGAACCAGAATGTTACAACTGTCATAATTATGGTCATAAAGCTGCAGACTGTCGCTTAAGGAAATACAATTCAGATTTGATCTCCACTACTGAAAATGTCAAAGTCTGGAAGAAGAAAGTAGATGACAAGTGTGGACTAGTGCTATCAGCCCAAAGGAAAAAGAATCCCTGGTATATTGACAGTGGATGCTCCAAACACATAACTGGAGACAAAAGTAAGTTTCTAACTCTAAGTGATAGCAAATCAGGGAATGTAACTTTTGGAAATGATGCACTTGGAAAGATAAAAGGTAAAGGAATTGTCAATTTGTGTAACGGAAAAAGAAAATCACAAGATGTATTGCTTGTAGAATATTTGAAACATAATCTGCTTAGTGTCAGTCAAGTCTGTGACCGAGGGTGTGAAGTTTTTTTTACCTCTAAAGACTGTAAAATAAAAACTGTGGATTCAGGTCAGCTAGTTGCAAAAGGTATAAGAACAAAAAACAATTTCTATGTTTTAAAAGAAGAAGAAGAAGAATGCAACTTAAGCAAATATGATGAAAGTTGGTTGTGGAATAGGAGACTTGGTCACCTAAATTTTGATCACATTATTAAACTCAAAAACAATGGGGCGGTAAAAGATCTTCTGAAGATATCAAAGCCATATGACTCTGCTTGTAAACCCTGTCAGATAGGAAAGCTTACTCGCACTCAATTCAAATCAAAAAAATTTCCTTCAACAGAAAAACCTCTTCAGTTAGTACATATGGATCTATGTGGTCCATCAAGGAAAGAAGGTACAGGAAAAGAAAATTACTTTATGTTGATTATTGATGACTATTCTAGACTAACTTGGGTTGCCTTTTTGAAAGAAAAATCTGAAGCATTTGAAAAATTCAAGGTATTTAAGGCTCTGACTGAGAACCAAACAGGAAAAATATTAAAGGCAATAAGGTCTGATAGAGGAGGAGAGTTCAGTTCAGGAAACTTCAAAGAGTTATGTGATAAGCATGGGATCAAAAGAGAGTACACAATTCCAAGGACTCCACAACAAAATGGAGTTGTTGAGAGACAGAATAGGTTAGTACAGCAAATGGCAAGATCAATGATGAATGAAAGGAACATACCTCAGTCATATTGGGTGGAAGAAATTCATATAGTTGTTCATATCCTTAACAAAGCTCATCTCAGACCACACAGTGACAAAACTCCTTATGAACTTTGGTTTGGTAGACCTGCTTCAATCAAGCATTTTAAAGTTTTTGGAAGTACATGTTATATCAAGAACAACGATGAAAATATTGGCAAATATGATGACAAGGCTGATGAAGGTATCTTCTTGGGTTATGCTACAAATAGTAAAGGATACAGATGTTACAATAAGAGACTGCACAAACTAGTTGATTGTATAGATATAAAAGTTGATGAAGAAATCCTAGTCAGAAATGTAAGCAGTGTTGAACCAATAATAGAAGATACAGTTGAAGCTGAAGATGAACAGGTCCAAGGATCAGAAAGAGAAGAGTCTAGATCAGATGAAGATACAAATATTCAAACTGACACAAATCAGCAGAAAGAAGCAAAATCACCGCTCAGAATTATTAGAAAGAATCATCCTGAAAATCAGATAATTGGGGATATAAATGAAGGAGTTCAGACAAGAAGGAAATTGATTAAAGACTCAGAACAATATCATGTTTACTTTTTATCTATGACTGAACCTAAAAATTTTGAGGAAGCTAGTCAGGAAGATAATTGGATTAGAGCAATGAATGAAGAGCTTGATCAAATTGAAAAGAACAATACTTGGGAACTTGTTCCTAGACCTGAAGATAAGAATGTAATAGGTTCCAAATGGGTGTTCAAGAATAAAATGAATGAAAAAGGACAAGTTGTTAGAAATAAAGCCAGATTGGTTTGTAAGGGATATGCACAAGTTGAAGTTCAGGACTTTGATGAAACTTTTGCACCAGTGGCAAGATTGGAAGCTATCAGAATGTTTCTTGCTTATTCTTGTCATAAGAACTTCAAAGTCTATCAGATGGATGTTAAGTCAACGTTTCTTAATGGAGATCTAGAGGAAGAAGTATATATGGAGCAACCTGAAGGATTCTCATTGACAGATAATCCTAATTATGTCTGTAAGCTGAAGAAGGCATTATATGGACTAAAACAAGCACCACGAGCTTGGTATTATAGACTGGACAAATTTCTACAAGAAAAAGGGTTCAAGAAAGGTATTGTTGACAGTAACCTTTACATTAAGTCCGAAGGTGATAATTTACTAGTTGTTTTGGTTTATGTAGATGATATTATTTTTGGTTGTACTAATGAATCATATGTCCAGTGGTTTGCTAATTGTATGCAAACAGAATTTGAAATGTCCATGATAGGAGAACTGTCATACTTTCTTGGCCTACAAGTAAAACAAAGCTCTGAAGGAATTTTTATTTCTCAAGAAAAATATTTGAGAGAGATGCTGAAGAAATTTCAGATGGAAGATTCCTCTACAGTCAGAACACCTATGGTGGTTGGTTTCAAGCTGAGTAAAGATGATATCTCACCTGATGTGGATCAAAGGACATATCGCTCAATGATAGACAGTCTTTTGTACATCACAACATACCATCCTGATATAATGCAAGCTGTTGGAATGGTAGGTCGTTTTCAGTCTGATCCTAAACAAATTCATTTGGTAGCCATCAAAAGGATATTTAAATATTTGAAGGGAACAATGACTTATGGTCTGTGGTATCCTAGAAATCAGAATTTCCATTTAACTGCTTATTTAGATGCAGACTGGGCAAACTGTGTTGATGAGAGAAAAAGCACCAGTGGAGGAGCATTTTTTCTGGGTGACTCATTAGTTGCATGGCTTAGTAAAAAGAAAGGATCCATTTCATTATCCACTATAGAGGAAGAATACATTGTTGTTGCTACTTGCTGCACACAAATTTTGTGGATGATACAAACTCTTGCAGATCTGAAGATAAATTACACTGATCCTATTCCAATTCATTGTGATAACACAAGTGCCATTAGTGTCTCCAAGAATCCTGTTCTTCATTCCAAGACTAAGCATATTCCAATCAAGTGCCATTTTCTTAGAGAACAAGTTACAAAAAGAATTGTTCAACTGAATTATATACCTTCTATAGAACAGATTGTTGATATCTTTACTAAACCATTAGCAGCAACTCCTTTTGGATATCTTCGTCAAAAGTTGGGGGTTATAATATCTTGTGTCTAATCTGTCCACGTGGTCAGGGGGAGTACTTATTGAATATCCAGTGTATTTTCCAAAATGCCTATAGTTGAAAGGGGGAGTATATTTTTGCGACAGATTAGAGGAAAAATGTCTCTTCTTTGACATTGATGTCAAAGGGGGAGAAAAGAGTCCAGGAGGAGAGTCGAGTCCGAATGCATGCGGGTGCCTATATTTCCATCAATGCCAAAGGGGGATATTGTTGGCAAATATGTAACAGACAACGAATGGCATGAGTAGAGGAAGAATGTACAAAGGATTGTTAGCATATTTACACGCAACATATACTTATCATTGATGGCAAGTACAGTAGTGGTGATGGCTTGAGTACAACAGTGATGATCAGCGGAGCAGTGCAGTGATAATCGGGGAAGAGCATCAACTGTGTTCATTAGATCTATTTCTGAATTCTCGATGGCCGTCAGATCTGAATGAAGACAAGAAGAGCGCACTGAAAAGGAGGACAGATCCTAGACGTTAGATCCAAGTGCAGGACCCGACCATCATTGGATCAAGAAGAACCTGCACGTTCTTTAAAGTGAAAGGAGAAGTGAGCGTAATCGCAATAGGCAAAATCGTGACTTCATCTGAGCGTCAGATCAATATTGATTCTAAACCATTGATCCGACTCCCTGTTGGAGTTTTGAGGATCGCGTGTTGGAAATGTCAAAGAAACAATGCAACAGGAATCCCGATTTCTCGATATACAAAATCCCGGCGTAATCTGAGCCGTCAAATCAAGATCACATCTGAACCGTCGATCCGACTCACGTCAGCAAACCACGTCAGCTAGGAACACGTGGCACAACCAGGTAATGACAAGTGTCATACTGATTCAACATGCCAAGCACATGTAAGTCACGAATTAGGGTGACACGTGGCAGTTATTTAAGACATGTGACATCAGCAGACGTATACCTTGTCGGAGTTTCAAGGATCGAGAGTTGGACATGTCAAAGATTATTGAAATCAGGAATATCGATATCGCGACATGTGAAATCATGATGCAATATGAGCCATCAGATTAAGTTTGAATCTAGATCGTTGATTCCAGTCCTTGACGGAGTTTCGGGGATCGAGAGTTGGAGATGTCAAAGTTTTTTAACATCAGGAATCTCGATTTCGCGATATGTGAAATCACGATTTAATCGCAGCCGTTGAATAGAGATGTGATCTGGACCGTTGATCCAACTTCTTTACGGAGTGTCGAGGATCGGGAATTTGAAGTGACAAAAACACCGAACGTCCAGAGTGTTGAAATCGCGATGAGTGAAATCTCGACTTAATATGAACTGTCAGATCTAAATATGATCTGGATCGTTGATCTGACTGCATTACAGAATTTTGTGGATCGGGATTTGTAAGTAACAAGAACATTAAACATAAGGAATGTTGAAATGCTGAAACCCGATTTAAAGGCATGATTAATAAAGTTCATCCAACGGTGCGGATAAACTTGAATGTGATCGGAGAGTTACTGTTCTCTCTCACAGTTAACTCCTCATTTACGAATATGTTAAAAGAAATGGACTCATGATTGAGAATCAATTAGCATTTCAGTTGCTAAGACAATTGTCCTTGTTTTGCCTAAGGAAATGCGAAGTGGAACCGTCGGGGAGGTGTGTATAAAAGAAAATGAGACAGAATGTGAAGGGTTGGCTGTTCTGGATGAAAAAGAATGAAACTGTAAGAAAGGGAATAGGAGAGGATGCGCTATATGAAATTGAGGATATGTGCAGAGTGAAATTAAAGGCGGAGGAGAATAACAGAGCAAGGTGAAGTAGAGAAGAATGACAGAAAAAGTTGATGCAGAGCAGACCTGTTGAACAGACAGAGGAAGAGGAGAATTGAAGAACAATTTTTAGAAGATCAGACTTACAGAACAGAGAAAGAGTGGTAAGAATTGATTTATCTGTGTAGTTGTCTGTGTATTCATTCCTTAATATAGGGAGGTTGGGAGGTGCTTGGGAGGACTGTTGTCCTCAGAGGTTCAAGTGGGAGCTTGAACACAGGAAGTTGTAGCTTCCATCTGGTTGCAGCCAGAGAAACCAGGGTGGCAGGGTGGTGCTAGTGAGAACAAGTGTTCTCTGTTATACAGGTTGGAGCCTATGTAACTGGAAGTTGGTGCTTCCATCCAGTTGGTGCTGGAACATATAGGGAGATGGTGCTTCCCTCTAGTGGGTGCTAGAGAAACCAGGGAGTTGGTGATTCCTTCTAGTGGGTGCTAGAGAAACCAGAGAGTTGGTGCTCTCAAACAAGTTGCAGCTTGTAAAACAGAGGTAGTAGCCTCACATTGAGTTGGTGCTCAATTAAAGATGATGTACAAAAAGTGGAATACTGCCTATCATTTTGAAGAAGAAGAGGTTTTCTCCCTTTATGGGTTTCCTCGTGAAAATCTGTCTCTGTGTATACTTTATGTGTGACTTATGCTCTTTGATTTTATTGTCCAACTGTTGTATATTGTTGATGATCACTTGAAGAAAAATTAATAATATTTTAATAGACTTAAAATTGTTTAAGCATAGTAACAATTGATTCACCCCCCCTCTCAGTTGTTTTAGTAATTTCAACACATAGGAAGTTTGTTGTATCTTTGTTTTTTCTATAGGACTTATTGAGGAGATTAGGATTGAAGCTCAACTTAGACTGTGGAAGGACAAATGCCATTAAAAAGGTGCACTTTTATTCTTCCTCTTCATGCATTAGCTTAATTAGATATAAAAGGAATGTCAGTGTCCACAATAGTATTTTCTATCTTGGTCATAGGGGTTTAGTATCCAAGAGAGAATCCACTTGTCCACAAGGGGATTTCTCTGTAACACTCCCGGGCAGGCATATTGAACCTGACTAAATCATTTCTTGAGGCCATTCCAATTTACTGGATGTCTCTTTCCTGGATCCCCAAAGGGATTCTGGAAAAGGTCTGACATGTTTTCTTCTGGTTCATATGGTCTGGGTCTAAAGAACATTTCACTTTTCCCTGGAAAAAATGGGAACTTTTGGCATGTCCAAAAGCCTTGGGCGGTTGGGGCTTAAAGAACATTTTCATATTCTCAAAATCCCTGGTTGTCAAAGTCTGTTGGATACTTTTAACTACTACCAACCTCTAGTCACTAGTGGTAGAACACAAGTATATTTGACCAGATACGGTGGGAGATTGGATCCGAAGGAATGATAAGTCCACATAGAACAGCTCAATTATTTGGAAAGAAGTGGTAAAATCCTTCCATGTGGTAGGTGATGGTTTGGCATGGAAAGTAGGTAGGGGAAACCAAGTCCGCATTAGGATAGATCCTTGGCCTAGGAGTGGAAACTCTCATATTCTACCACGGGTCCTATTAAATCAATTACACCTTCAAGGTTTCATCTACCTAAATCAAATTGCAGACCTAAACACCACAAACATTTGGCAACAGGGATAGCACAATTCTGCTTCTCTTGGCTTGGATGGAGGTTTCCACATACATTGGGTCAAATATATTTTTCTCTCCAAATGGGTCACATTAGGCTCATGGACATGGAAGACGAATTGGTTTGACAAAAGGATCCCCACGGGGTATACACTCCAAAATTGGGCTATATAGCATTGAATATCGACCTCCTCCAAAGAGAACTATGTTGGTGGTGGAGTAGACTTTGGAAAATTAATTTCCCCCTAAAAACAAAAATCTTCATGTGGTCTGATTTATTAGAGAAGGTCCCTACTTGGGAAAAGATGAGAAAGTGCCAGATTGTTGGGCCAAGATGGTGTCCTCTCTGCAAAGCCAAAAACAAATCCATTGCACATATTCTCATTTTCTTCCCTTTCACTATGAAAATCTGAACTGAAACTTCCGCCCTCCTGAGACAACCTTTTGATTGGAATGGGCCTTCTCTTGAGTCGACTTGGAAACTTGGGCTACAAAAACCTATACACAAGAAGATCAAATCATTACCTATACTTATCAACTAGGGTATTTGGCTAGCGAGGAATTCGACAAACTTCAAGGAAAATGCAATTGTTTCTGAAATCTTTGCAGCAAAAAGCCTCTTGATCCTTGAACATTTCCCCCAAGAAAAGAACAAGCCTCTTATCCGAGCAACTCATCCATAACACATTGACTCTTTTTTTCCCTGGGCTTATTTTGACGATGCATCACAAAATCTCCTTTGTGGGGTGGGGGGTTGTTTTATATTTATCTAACTCACATTTATTTAAAATAAAAATGGGGATGGGACAGGGTACAAATATCTATGTTGAACTCATGGCTCTACTTCTATTTCTCAAATTTTCACGTGAGCAAGGGGTACACACCATACAACTCTTCGGTGACTCCATGATGAAACTGTGACTCCATGAATTTCATCAACTAGTCTCGAAAAATCCGACACTGACACAATATTCTAATGCTTCCCATTTTGGAGGAGATATACAATATACTGGACTCATTTGACTCTTTTTTTCTACGACATGTCTACAAGAACCAGAACTCAGTAGTGGATACTCTGTCAAAGGAAGGAATCCCACTTCCCTTTGGACAATGGCATATATCAGAATCAGATGGAGATTCTACACAAGATTTCTACCATTGGCCCTTCATCGATGAACCATCTCAACTACAACATTAAAATGTTGTCCTCTTTTAAGAATTTTTTCAAAATTTTTACTTTGTATATGCTCGACACTAGAGACGTCTTTTTTCTCCTTTTGTTTCAACACTAAACAGACTTTATATATTTATGCTCTTTGGACCTTTGGGGTTGGATGTTTGTTGAACTGTAATTATTTTTGGAAGGTAACTCTCCATGGACATGAAGGGATCACTATATGTGATCATGTACATGGATCATGATGGCTCTCGATCATCATCCCTCACACTCTTTATTTCTCTATACTGAATGTGCTCACCTAGCACGTTCAAAATGTAATTTTGTCTCTTCGGATGAATAAAATTATGTTTTTTTCTGAGGAAAAAAATATATAATGTCCACCAAAATGGTTGCTTGAGGAAGCAACAAGGGGACTATGATACCACAAAATGGAAAGAGGAAGGGGGAATTGTTGGATGATTTGACCTTATCATTGTCCTTTGGAAGTAATACCATTTTTTCCATACTTTCCTACAAGTTTTTCCATCAATATTTGACTTGTGTCTGTACCAAGTACAATTTGTCATATCCTTGGGAAGAGAGTAGATCTCATGCAAGAAAATGTTTCTCATTATCTATTTCCCATTGAATTTGTTGTTCATACATTCATATGGATCAGAAGGATGCATGTTCCCCAATGAGTTTTCGTCTCCCATGTTATGGGGATGTTTTATATGGCTAGTATGGTCATTATGACAACAAATGGAAAGAGAATCCCATGTATCTATAGTTGGTAAGAATCTAGAGAAATTGGGAAAATTGTTGTTGAAAATGTGAGAGGGAATGGTTGTTGAGAGAGAAACCATGGTTGGAATTTCCACCATCACTAAAGCAAACCCATTCAAACTTGCAACCTTGTTATTGCAACTCATTGACTATTTTAATGCCAAGAGTTTTTTTTTCCAAGGTTATTCCTAGAAGGCATCCAATAGCTAGACCTTTTTCGAGGCATTGAACAACACCAAAAGGGAAGAATATCCCCAGGGAACTATTGAGCAGAGAAAGGGAAAATATTCCTTGTGTTGGTATGGCAATTTAAGAGAGTGCCATGGTTGTTTGATGTTTGGATGAGGTTCTCCATGCTCTATAGTGAGAAGATTGGTTAAGCATGAGAGTATTGGGTTGTAGTAAGAGGGATTTAATCCTCATAGGAACTTCTTTCATGCTATAAGTGGTATCATTGTTTGGATTGGGGGTGGAATCTATAGATGATTCCTTAGGTGCAAAATTGATCCGCAGCAACTAGTTTTGTGAACATGGATTTAATTAAAGATAAGTATTCATGGTTATCTCCTTCTGGGATGATTTTTTTCCTAAAGTCTTTAATTAAATGGGAAATTAATGAATTTGGGATATGTAATGTTGTTTTTGTTGTTATTTTGTGTTTTTATACAAATTCTATAATATATTTATATTAAAGGTTAAAGTTGGCCTCACGGATTTTTAATCGTAATAAATAAATCATGTTGGTAGTGTTGGATGGAAAAGGGAGACATATAGGGATGCCAAAAAGTGTTATTAGAGTTCAAATTATAACACTAGGTTGTAATGGGAAGAAAATATGAGCGTTAAGGAAGAAATTACAATTGCATGCTAATTGAAAAAATGTTATAAGAATCCAAGTTGTTGATTTAATGGAATTGATTCCTTGAGGTGGATCAATGTTAATGGGCATGGGTGAGTTATAAAAGTGAACTCAATATGGATTTGCGCAGTTCGTGGTTTGGTTCCAAAAATTGGGTGAGCATGTAGCAGTTTATGAGGTTTAATTTTTAAATCTCAAGAGATTCATACTCCCATTATTATGCATGATGTGCTAAATGCTAATTATGATGAATTTGGACATTTTTAGAGAGTGGGATTCACATATACATGCAATTGGTTAGCAACATTGGAATCTTGGGAAATCCAAAAACTAGATTTGTAGGAAATTTTGGCTATGGTCAGAGTTTAACATCTATTAATGAGATCCTCCTATAATCCTCTAGTTATAGAGATGTTATAGCATGTAGAGGAAGAGATGTTGTTGACGTGGCCAAAGGCCAAATATCAACCTAGCATTGCATATGGTTCTTATACCTATGGGAGCCTTGCAAGAGGTCTACAAATTCACAAATAACCATGGGTTATTGGATGGAACCTTTGTGAAGACATGGGGGATGGGACCACAACTACCTTACATCAAAAGGAGCCACATTAGAAGGTTCAAAACCCAGTGAAATATTGGACGCAAGTTTTATTCAATGGAAAGGAGGTTGTGGAGGAGGATGATAGGTGGTAGTGTAACATTGGTGCAAGTTTTCAGCTAGCATCCCCAAAGAAAAAGACCTTTTAAACTTGCAGTGAACTGGATCATAGATTATATTTTAGAAAAATGGTGGGAGTTCAACCTATAGTGGGTATCATTTAGTAAAGGTGAGAATCACATGGATTGGAAACATGGAATACCCTATTGGTGTAGGTTTTAAACTTACACATCAACAAGGATGGGAATTTATTATCCACAATGATCCCAATCATCCATGGATTTTGAGATCAACGAATTGGGTTTCTTCCAATGTATAAGTTCAAATAATTGCAAAAGATGATTAGAGTAGCATATCACCTAGATCAAGGTTGTTGAGTGTTTAGAGTTAGAAACAATATCAATTTCTAGTACAAATTGTATGCTATATCCTTCCTAATTAGTGGAAGAAGTTGGTGCCCAACCCTGATTTGCACTAGCAAAAGTGTAGAAAAATGGGTCAGTGGTGAACTTTTGGGTGTTGTAATTTTCAACTCCAAATTTGAAATGTGAAAAAAGTATAGGTGTTGGAAATTTGTTTCATAGGACAATATAACAAAAATTTCACATTTTCGAAATGTTCTTTTGATTATTTTGAAATATTTGTAAGATAGAGCCTTCGGTCTTGATTTAACAAGGCAATTGCCAATGTGGATAACAATCTAAGTATATTAAACTTGGGGACCTCTATGATGAAATATGGACTTACCAGATGAAGAAATGGTCAAGGATGATTGCATATATGTCATAATGGTTCTTTCATAGTGATGTGATGATGCAGAGGCATAATTGCTTGGGGAAAAGCATGGTTGTCTAAGGTGCTTATTAATTAGTAGGTTGAATGTTAGACCGAGGATGGATAGGAGTACTTGGAAATGTGGCAAGGATTTTTAATGAGTAGAGATATTCAAGTAGAGAACCATAATTTTTCCAAAGAAATGAAGAGAAAAAACCATAATTAGATAAAGCTTAAAGGTGAATTGAGATAAAGGCAAGGATCTAGATTTATAGAGGTAGCCAAAATAGCATGAGAGTTGCAAATTGTTGGAATATGAGACAACACCAAGAGATGAGCTTGGCTAGCTAAGCTTTTAGAATAATGGGGGAGATCTTCTCACCTTAAACTATAATTTGATTATACAAGAGTTGTATGCTTTTAAAAGTAGCAAATATAATTATAAGTATATCAATTATAAATTGCTACTTGGATGTGAAAATCATAATGACGATCTATTGTGTGTGACTTACAGTAAATCCAAAGTGTATGCCAATTAATGTGTGGAAACCTATGCTATGCATAGGAATTAGAAGGGAGAAATTCCTTAACTCATATTTTATGGTGTTGTTTATATTTCTTTGGGTTGAGGAATGTAGTGATGTGAATATAATTAAAGCATATGAATGATGATAAATGCAAGAAAGAAAATATGTTGGAATGTGTATGCGCAAGTAAGCAATTAAGGGATAAATATGTAATAGTGTGTATATAGATTTGCATGTGAATATATGTTGTTACATGTTAGATCAATATAATGGTATGTTGCTAATATGTAATAAGTGTGGCATGATGACTAATTGAGGTTGTTGTTGGTTGTGTAACCAAGAAAAATAAGGACAAGAAGATGGTTGTCAAGAGGTTCGTGAAGGGGATGATGTAAAGATGCCATAAAACATCAACTCAATACATAACATTAAAGATGTCGATGACAATCACACATGTATGAATTGGGTCATGCTAATATTACATATGATTACATGCGTGTTGTGTTGAACGGCATTTGAGTAAGAATTCCTTTAGTTATGTGTCATATCATAGTCAATTTATTAGTGATATATGAATACATATATATGATTGATACCCAAGTAAGGGTATGGTAAAGGAAAAATTCCTTTTATATGTGAATTTGTTGAAACCTTTTGATGCATTCATGAGTTAGCATGTTGTGTTGAGTTGGTTATGAGGTAATAACCAAGGAAAGTGAACATTTATACCCATGATTTTAAAAAGAATGTCATTTGGACTTGGGACAGCTTATATCATTGCACAGATATTCAATGGTCTCCCCACTTGTATCTTTTTCTTAGACTACAACCTTAACCTTATTTCTTACATTGAAGAGCATTGAAGGGGCAAGATTCCTAAAGGAATATTGAGTAGAGAATGGAAAGGTCTTCCCTTGCGCTATGTTTGGTTGAAGAGAAAGGTGTCCAGATGGTTGAATAAGCATTGGTGAGATGGTTGGGTTATGTGTCAAGGCATTGGTTGAGGCCTTTTGATTCTCATGGTTGATTACATGATTTAGCATTATTATATTTTTGAATTGATGCAAGGGTGCATTTAGTGAATGTGGAGAATGTGTAAAGTTATTATTATTGCATCCATGAATATTTGTGCATATATTTGATTGTGTTATGTGAATGCAAAATGGTGATAACATTTTAGATAAAAACTATTTCATTGTGAATTAAAATGTTAACATGTGAAAGAGATTGAGTTATTGGTGTGTCATAATTCTATGATCATTTCATCTGTTGTTGTGAATAAATGAAAGCTTTGTGAAGAATGATGGATTGTAAGTGAAGTTGTCTTAAATATGGCCATGAGAGTAAACCCATAATGAAGATTGATTACAACCACATGTAAAGGTCAATGAAATGATGGAGTGAGGGTAGATGATGGTTGTTATAGCTTGAAAGCACAGGGAGGATGCTACTATGATAACACTAGAACCTTGGTTATGCCTTTATCACCTTGAGCTATTGATTGTTTTGAAGTTTCTAATGAGATGCCTTAATAATAAAAATCTAGAATTCTACTCTCTTATTATATGTAAAAGCCTTGGTAAAGGATGGATAAGACTTTCTACTAGATACATAATCCTTAGAATTTTGGTATTATCCTAAATATTAATTTAGGAGAAATATGAATTCATAAGTATCATCGATCCGCTATGAAGATAAAACCAAAAGTCAGTTCTCAGTATATTTATGTATGAGTCACTTTAATGAAATTATTCAAATTGGAAGTTATTCAAAACCTATGAATGGCATTAGAGCCGAGTTATTTTTAGACAAAGTCCCACTACGAAAACCCTAGGGACGCTTCTGCCTTGTGCAAAGCTACGGCTTGAGCATCGTGAGCCCACTGCTGGAAGACATTGCTGGGAGGCTAAGAATAGATCTCTAATTCTCATGCAATCCCAGAGTTTCGGCCTTCCTCCCGCAATTCACTTGCCTTCAATATTGCTTGGGATCTCTTTCTGTTATCTTCATCCTGTCTAGAAAGCTTGTGAAACGATTTCCTTGTCTGCAAGCAAATCGCTCTGTCTCTAAGGCTGTGGAGAGTTTCCATGGACTTTCGTATTAAGTAGATTGTTTGGTACTCCCTGCGCCATTAAAACGGAGGAAAGAAAGGTTGGTCCATCTCACACAGGTCTATCCCCTCGTAAACAAATCTCAGAATTTCCCATTTGGGTTCTCGTAAATCCAAAAATTCACAAAAAAAATCCCAAACAAGGGTGCGGGTTCGAATTGACTAATCTACCGAAGAAGCCAGAGAAGCCATTGATAAATAGAGGATGAACAGAGATGGGGATTGAAGGACCGAATTGTGCACAGTTTGCTTCAAGGATGTGGATAACGTCTACATGAATTACGTTGCCGATTGTTTTCACTGGTTCTGTGAGGCATTGATTCATTACCCACAGACTTCTTTATGAGGCGTGTGTGTCATCTTTGTGAACATGATGAAAGGTTGAGAAATGGATGAGCACATTTTGATTTCAGAGGCTTCCACCAGTAGCACGATCACCAATTAATGGCGATTCATGGTAGTGTCCAAGGCAGCAGTGCCTTATATTCCACAATCAAGTGTAGGAGAAGCATTTGCATCGGCTCATTAGGCCCTTTGCTCTGCAAAATTCACTTTAAAAGAACCCACATTCACTATCACAACCCCTGAATTCGGGTCAATAGAGTCTTCTCAAGCACTCCATATCCTTTTGGTCATATTTTAGCTTCTGGAACTCAATCAACAACTCCGAAATTTGGCTTAAAGGTAAATGTTTTTTTTTTTTTTTTTTAAAGGATATTAAACTCGTTACAACAAAAATAAATAACATCGTAAGGGATAAGTCATCGTAACTAAAATGACACATAAGTAAAGCATTAACATAATTAAAAGTGGCACGATCAACACATAAACAACGACTCAAGCAACTCATCATCATAATAAATAGCCGCACTTAATCAACGCATTATCATAATAAATAACGACGCAATCAACACATCACAATCAACTGAAGCAATAAACAAATAATTATCAACCACGTCACTGAGCATTAAAGGAACTACCCGCCCAACCTATCCTGCATGGTTAGGACCTTCAGGACACATAAGAAACTCTCAAGCCCAGGATTCATCCGATTGATTTTGACCATTTAAGGTCTCAAGGATGGCGACTGTTCTGAGGAACAAGGAGGTGTCTATATCCCACTAATCCAATCAAGCCAAAATCAACTAGATCAATCAATCAATCATAATCATCAAATATTCATGGCACAAGGGTAATCATCAACTTTATCAATCATACATCAGCATTTAATTCATGGCACGCAAGAAATCTAATTTTTAAAACAATCATCATAAGAATCCATAAGCTAAATAGATAACCATATACTATAACTAGATCACTCGCACGCAAGTGTCCTCAAATAATAAGCCAATAACAAGTGCTCGCAAGAACGAGATGTTACATAATTCATCAACATTAAATATTCATTGCCAAAATTTTGTCAGCGAGATTGTGAGACTGCTTAGTGTGCCAAAAAGGATCATATCCGAGAGAGGATCAGTGTTTTCAGGACAATTTTGGACTAATTCCCAAGGGGCCTTGGGAACACAACTAAACTTTAGTACAACATATCACCCTAAGATAGAGGGGAAGACAGAAAGAACGAACCAAATTTTGGAAGATATGTTGTGTATGTATGTGTTGGACCAACAAAAATGTTGGGAAGAGTTCTTGTCACTGATAGAGTTTGCATACAACAACAACTATCAAGGTATCGTTAAGATGGCATCGTTTGAGTTTCTCTATGGGCGACAGTGTTAGACGCCATTGAGCTGGGATCGACTTGAAGATATGGTCCTAGTGGGACAAGAAATGATCCAAGAAATGGAAGAACAAATGCAAATGACATGGCAAAGGATTAAACAAGCGCAAGATCGACATAATAGTTATGTTGATGCGCATCGCATTGACTGCAACTATGAAGTTGGTGATCAAGTTTTCTAGCGGGTGAAACTGCACAAGAATTCGATTAAGTTTAGAAAGGTTGCTAAACTCTCTTCTAGGTTTGTGGGGTCTTTCGAAGTTGTGGAAAGGAAAGGACGCATGGCCTATCAACTAGCCTTGCCTCATTTTTAGGCGTATGCACAATGTTTTTCCTGTATCTGTTTTGTGACATTGTGTTATCGATCCTACACATGAGATTGGCATGAGTTCCTTGTGGTGTCAAACAAGGGTGCACTCCATCGCATTCAATAGCTATGATGTCGAACAATTGATCAGGTCAAGGTCCAATGGGACAATTTTAGTCCACACTCGACTACCTGGTAAGACGCATATGATATGTGCCAGTAGTTTCCATATTTATTTGATAGTTTAGACATATAGATCTTGTCAGATGCTTTATTTACTGGCTTTAATATACTGTACAACTTTGGGATGAAGTTTAAAACAAGAGGGGATGTATGTAACATCACACTCTTGCAAGCACATGTTATTGACTTATTCTTTGAGGAAACTTGCGTGCGAGTGATCCGGTTATAGTATATGGTTATCTGTTTCACTTTTGGATTCTTATGATGATGTTGATGAATGATTGTTTTAGAAATTATATTTCTCACACGCCATGAATTAAATGTTGATGTATGATTGATAAAGTTGATGATTACCCTTGCGCCATGAATATTTGATGATTATGATTGATTGATTGATCTAGTTGATTTCGGCTTGATTGGATTAGTGGGATCTAGACACATCCTTGTTCCTCAGAACAGTCGCCAGCCCTTCACCTTAAATGGTCAAAATCAATCGAATGAATCCTGGGCTTGAGCATTTCTTATGTGCCTTAGAGGTCCTAACCATGCAGGATGGGTTGGCCAGGTAGTTCCTTTAATGCTCAGTGACATGGTTGATCATTATTTGTTTATTGCTTTAGTCAATCATGATGTGTTTAGTGTGTTGTTATTTATTATGATGATGTGTTGATTAAGTACAACTATTTATTATGATGATGTGTTGATTAAGTACAACTATTTATTATGATGAGGTGTTGCTTGATTCATTGTTTATGTGTTGATTGTGTTTCTTTTAATTATGTTAATGCTTTACTTATGTGTCGTTTTAGTTACGATGGTGTATCCCTTGCGATGTTGTTTATTATTGTTGTAACGAGTTTAATATCCTAAAAAAAAAAAAACATTTACCTTTTATACATCGCTATTAGTTGTGGTAACATAATTTACATCGCTATTAGTTGTGGTTGTTACACGTGGAAACAAGAATTTCAAAGGGATGGGTATGCACAATCATGGTTTTCACTGTGTTTGTTGTGGTAAAAATGGACATGGAGAAAAGACGTGTACGATCCCATTGGAGAAAATCAAAGACAATAAAAAAAAAGAAGGCAAAGATGTTGAACTTGTTCTCTTTGTCATTGTTCATTGAAATACCATCATAAATGAATATTTATTCAAAACTTCATTTGCTTCTTGGAGATATTCTTGATTGTTCGACACTAATGCTACTTACCACATGAATTTTCATATAGACTTCTTTGAAGAATTGAATGACAATGTAGATGGTGAAGTAAACTTTGTAGATGGATCCAATCTCAAACCCACAAGAATTGACACTATTAGGCTCAAATTGCCTAGATTCTTAGAGTTTCTTTTGCATAATGTTCTTTATCTTCCTGAGTTGTGAAGGAACTTTCCATATCTTGTGCACATTCAATAGCAAGGCCATTCTATTCACATGTTTTATGAAGAAGTTGAAATAAGGAGGTATTTCGACAACATAGTCGTCATAACAAGATGGGAAGATGATAGATTGTTGAAGCTGAAAGGGACATATGCACGAGCACAAAATTATGCATACCTTTCACACCCTGATGAAGGTACATTGTCATCTAGTCTCTTGTGGCATGCTATATTTGGGCACATTGATTATGATAGTCTTTGTGTGTTGAAGAAAAATGGTGTTTTTAGTTTTCCTACCATTCCAAGGAACTTGAATCAATGTGAGGTATGTATCCTTGGTAAACACAACAAGCAACTTTTTCATGATTCCACTTAAAAGTGTTCATCCTGATGAGATTGGAAAGATATGAACCAGAAGCTCAACAAGGCAAGATGATGGAGGTGATGTAGATAACTCAGATTTAGTTGATGTAAATAATATGAATTTGTCATATGATTATAAATTGAATTTATCTACTAACATTTAACCAACTTCCTTTGAAGAAGTTGTTTCTCATGGTGAGTGGGAAGAATCCATGCAGAAGGAGTATGATTCTCTCATCAAGAATGGGGCATGGAAGTTTGTGGATCCTCCATATGGAACCAAACCAATTGGATACAATTGGGTCTACAATAACAAGTACAAATCATATGTCTCACTTGACAAGCATAAGGTGAGGTGCAAAAGGATATGCATAGAAAGAAGACATAGACTATGAGGAGACTTTTGAACCCATGGAAAAATGGGCTACCATTTGTGCATTGTTGGCTTTGACAACACAGAATATGTGGAAAATTCATCACATGGATGTGAAGATAGCCTTCTTAGATGGAGACTTGAAAGAGAATGTCTATATGTCTCAACCATAAGGATTTGTTGTAAAGGGTCAAGAACATAAGGTATGCAAGCTCATCAAGTCTTTGTATGGCCTAAATCAAACTCCTTGTGCGTGGCATGAAAATCTAATTGAGCATCTTTTGAAGTTCGATTTTGATCATTTTAATCTTGATGATGCAACTTTGTTTGTCAAGAAAGTTGGCAAAATTGTGATATATCTTGTGGTGTATGTAGATGATATTTTGATAACGGGGATCAATAATTAAGCACATATTGCATCAATAAAGAAATAATTGAAGAAGAGTTGTTTGCATAATTAAACTTATGCATAAGAGTTTTAAGAGAGGTATTATGCATAATTAAATTTAGTTCCTTTGGAAAGCTTCAGTAGAAAACCTAAGATAGTAACATTCACTAGAGTGTCATTGTTATATCCAAGGACTAAACAATTCATAGTTATAACCTCTTTAACTGAATCTTTAAAAAGTGATGATTCTAAAGGAATACTTAATTCAATTACATATGGTGTAACTATCGAATATATCATGAAAATAATCCTTTATGATACTGATCATGAACTAAATTCAAGGACAAGGACATCTTCATCTATTTTTTCCCTATTTTCAAATAGTGATAATATTTCTGCAATAGCATTTTCTAAAACTGAGAAAATTGTGTTTTGTTTTTTTTATCTCTAATAACTCTATGTATTGAATCATAGTTCCAAGCACACATAATGTAACATTCCCGACCACCCCACAGGTTGGACCACGCTACCTCAAACACACACAGTTTCAAGCTCTGTTATAGATAATTAAAATTTTCTATGCCCAGACATAGACCTGTTGGGCTATGGTAGACATAGCTCTTTGCGGAATAAATCACATATAAAATTAACATAAATAAACAGAGATAACATGAAAGCATACATGCATAGAAACACATGATATTATTACAAGAATCACAAACATGGAATAAAATACATCATTAACCATTAAGCACATAAATGATACTTATATCTTAATTGCAGTGCACTGAATGCATGCAGACCTTCCACGAACCTCCCAATGTTAGACCACACTACTCATCACTCTCAGTAGTGGGTCACCCTTGAGCTGGGACTAAACTCCACCAGGAAAGGGATTCCTATGCTAGGAAAGGACAATGAGAAGTTGCACCAGTCTACAGGAAGGATTTCCTCCAAGGAGCCACTTACACCCACCACTCATAGAATCTCATTCCCCGCATGCATGTCCCACCCCAAGAGTATACACCTTCACTTTCACACAGTCCATCGATTGCTCCACCTCCATTCCAGGGCTTCAACAATGTTGAGGAAAAGATATGAATTGATATTACTCAAGCATTTTTAGACTTTACTTGGCTAAAGTAAAGTAGATAGGAATACCACCCTATGCTTATAGCCAACAAAATTACATATCCTAACTCACAAGTATTAATTACAAGTGCTTAGGCTAGTCTTTTATCAACAAAAAGATTGCTGGAAATTCACTTTTTATGTTTTTTTTGAACATATCAGTTGCTGAAATAAATGTAAGAAAAGAAGTAAAGACACTAAGATGATAATCAAGACAATTGAGACATAAAGAAATCCTTTATTTCATTCCAATTCACCAAAGAGTCATTTTCTTTACAAAATCTCATAGAGAAATCTTGGACCAAAGTCAAACTTGGACATCCCCGATGGAACATACAAAAGGACCTCTGACATAAAACCAAAACTGAACTCTAAAATTTGGATCAACTTGCCACAGATTGTTGCCCGCTTAACTCTGGACAATAGCCTTTGTCAGTCATGAAAATTAATTCATAGACAGACAAGTCTACACAGACTATAAAACATAGATCAACACCTCTGAAGAACAAGTGTCTGAATGATTTGATTCATCCCTGAATATCGTTGTCTACAATAAGACCCTTCTATCATAAAAGAGAATTAGGCTATGATGAATATATTGATGACTGAAAATTGAATTATCTCAACACAAACTCAAAGAGAAAACCTTAGCATGCTTCTGCTTCTATCTTCCTCCTGTTCCTCCCCTTACTTATGTTCTTAACAAACTAGAATTGGTTGAAGCAGTTGAACCAACTTATTAGTTAACATAACTAAAGAATCAACTAACTTTAGTTGGGGGGGGGGGGAGTAATAATTATAATAGGGTCATAATTAAATAATAACTAGTAGGTGGGATCCCTTGTGACTCCCTTTAGTTCATAACAATAATAATCATCATTACATAATCCATTCGTTAAGCAAACACACCCCTTGTGCCTCCCCTCAAACACATTTACTTTTGGCAATTTTAGCTCATGAAATTTGAAAATATTTCAAAATAATACTCATATATCCAAAATAAAACATGTTGTCCAAAATCCATGAAGTCCATCGTCATAAATAAATAACATAAAAATCAAAAGCCATATTTTCCATTCTGTGAGGCAACCCTTAGTTGTTGTTGTCACCTCTTGATTTTCCTAAATTTTCCTTAGGCTGGGCAGAGCCTTCAGGCTTTATTTCACTGATCACATGGGAAAAATCATCCCTCAAATGCATCCGTGAAGACACGTATTTGTCATAGTCATCGAAGGGTGAGGAAGGGGCAACAATAGCTTTTACTTTATCAAATGCATGGTGGGATTCAATCTTAAATCTCTTGCTGCCATGGGAGAATTGCACTGGCGAGTGGTTAGGGGCAGCTTGGATAATGGGGTTCAAAGGTGGAAGAGAAAGCAAAGTTAAGTTGGGCCAGCCATGGTGTTGGGATACTGTCGGGTGAACAATATCCTACCACCCATCATTTTCTAGGACTTTAGGCTGTAAAGAGACTTGAGGAGGCACAGGGATGTCGGGGGCTTGAGGGGCTTGGAAAGGAGGCCTTTCAGGCCTTGGTTGGACTATTCCCTACCCAATCCAATTAAATAATCCAACATGAAACAATTGTCCAAGCTCTTCTGAATCAACGCCAAAATGTATAGAGAACCCGAGCGTTCTTGGGCCTCGGTTCTAGTTAACTCTACCTCTATTTCCTTGGCCATGGCTCCCCCAACTGAGAAAACTCATCCTGCATATGTTAATGATTAGAAAATAGTCTTTTAAATAACCATGCATGACAACTCTTTAAAAATACAAAATAGATTTGGCTTAGAATGTATCAGGCTCATGCAATCCAATACATACAAATTGTTCTAACGTTAATCAATGAGCAGGGGGGGTGAAACAGTGTTCTAGGAAATGTGGAGGGTTTGTAATGAGCAAAAATATGATATAATGAAATGGGAGAAAAAAAATGGTCACTACTCAATGACAAAAACAATCAACTGTAAAACAACCAAACAAACCTTATTGCAATCCACTCAAGACATTGCCACTTCATCCACTTAAACATAAATTCTCCTAGTTGTAATGAATATCAGAATAGGGGGTGAACAAAATGAATATGGGATATGTGAGGGGGTTGTAATTAGCAGAAAATGAGATAATGAGGAGGGAAAAGTTTCTACTTTTCATGAGACCAATCAAGCAATCCATAACATATTTTGCAGTAAGAAAACTATGCATCAACCATCAACCAGATGACTAAGTAATAATTCCTATGTATTTGCCTAATTTCAATGTCCATTAATATCCAACACAGTGCCATTACAAAACATAAGTATTTCACACAATTGTAAGAGGTTCTATTCCCTTTATTCGCACATTATTCATTTTATATAGTCAACAACAACATTCACCCAACCTGTAATTATTAACATCCACCACTGCCATACATTTCCCCAATCCACATCTATATTTAAAAGTAGTGTTTCCAAAATAATAATGAAGCCATTATTTCTGTAATTGAGCCAATCAAGATCTGTAATGATATTCGTTCCCATATATATATATATATGCAATGGAAAGATCAAAATAATAAAAACCTCACATGCCACGCCTGAAAAGACAATTGACTATACAACCAACAATCATCATTTATACATAGACTATGCAGGGGCAAATGTCCAAGGCAATGTAACCACGCCACTATAAAACAAAACATCTCAATGTGACTTAAAAGCCGAGCCAAATATCCAACACGATTGTCATCAATAGTGGTGAATTTCAATAAATAACATGCTTAAAAACTCTGAGGGTATCACTTAGTATACGAACAAACTATCCATACTACACATAGAGTGAAACCGACCAAACTCCACGATAAAACAGATCGACTTATCACAAAAAACACACAGTCATGTCAATAACTCAACATATCGTGTTGAGGCTGTGTACATTAATAAGTGGTTGGTTCATTTAAGTCACATCATGATTCAACCAAGCTATGCATACTCGGACTATTCAACCAAGGAAGGATGTCGTTGATAAGCCTTCTATAGCTACCCAGTTCGATTATCATTCGACCCCAGGGAAACCATAGTTATCATGCCCCATGTTTCATTTGCAAAACACCACACACAGAACGCGACCTGTGTGAGCAACCCTAAGCATTCGTGACCCATGTCATCCAACAACCAAATCGCCATAAGTGAAAAACTAGTGACTGTACATTAACCAACAATTCACCACTGTGGTAAGGAAAAAAACCAATCAACTTAACAAGTCGTGGTAGTTGTGTATACCCACGTGCCCAATCGAAATGGGCAGAGGCCCTTCCATTAAAAACAACTTAATTCTTTGACATTAGGCTAGTGACTATGAACTTTTAGAAGTGCAAATTGGCAATGTAAGGTTCACGCTATTATCACATAGGCAGTGTTGAAAAACTATACCACACGACCGCTATACGACCAACGGGTGAGCCCGCATTCGAAGTGATAGACCACAACAATCAGGAACAACTTAAGAGGCTCGACATACTCCCTATGCAGCTCCAGTCTAGAGGGTTAAGGGTTTGCACAGTAGCCATCACAGGAGGAAAGGAGAAAACTACAATGAACTTTGAGGCTAAAGGCGTACGAATACGGAGGATTATGACGCTTGTGAATGGGAGGTAGTTCCTTGATAGGGCTAAACAGGAAAACAAGGCTCTAGTTAAGACCAAGAATCACAAAGACAACCATCCAAACCCTTTAAGAAAATGTAGCGGTAACAAAGAGTTGTCACCCAGGAATACCACCAACGCCGATGAACTCAAAACAATTATAAGCAAAACCATCCATTTTCCATTCAAAACCAAAATTCCACACAGTTGCAGCACTTAGGACAAACACAAACCCACACAACTGAGCCAAAAACATTTCATAACCAGAGTGAAGTCAAGAATGGCCAAAAGAGGCATACCTGTTAATCGAAAACCTTAAGACAAGAGGTGGTCGAGTAGTTTCACCCTGCTAAAAATCGGGAGCATAAACACAACAACAATATCAAACAATAATCTGACTAGGGTGGTGGCCAACAAGAAGGGTAAAGGTGATGTACAGTAAATGCATGTCACCTCCACCCATATCACATTTACTCCACAGTACATGCCAATGAGCCCCCATTAACACCATTAATCAACCAATGCATTGAGAATATCAACACATTCAAGCCATAGCATAAGCTAGGTTCCACATAACAATTCAACCATTTGCATTGTTACTTTGCCAAATGCACCACCCATGTTTATATTCCCAATATAACTCAAATAAATCGCTTGACCACTATACAATCTAAATGACCATGTATAGAATCATCACCAATAGCGTGATCAATATCACCCAAACCATATCATAATCACTATAAAAATCGCAAATCCATTACTTCCATGAGCCACCAATGTTTATAACATATGTATATCGGCTACCAATTACAACAAACATTGCATAACTATCGCATTATCTCCTTTGCCAAAATGCACCACCAAAATTTCCACCATATGCATATATATTTAACATATTTTTTATAGCCATTTCCTTGTTAACAATAATCAACAAATATTTTATGCATGTAGTTTGCAGAACTAGGCTCCTTTGCACTCATTGCAACACTTTCCCGTCTTCAAAACTTCCCTTCATGTGACTTTACTAACATGTTTGTTGTGCAGGTGCAGGAAGGACAAGTACCATATATGAATAACATGTTGTAGTATCATGAAGGTACAACATCTAAAAACTTAACCCATATCAATGGCAACCATATTAACATCAACCATGTAAACTTTTGTAGAACATCATCATAACATCAAAAAAATGAACAGATCTGCTCTTAAATAATTCAAGGGGGTCCCACCTACTAGTATTATTTATTTTTATAATAATATCTTTAGCAACAATTTGCGGGCAAAACTACGTTGACGTTTTCAATCGTTAAGAAGCAATAGTCCGTACATGAATTCTCAGAGATCTGTAGTTGCTACTGGACTCCCTCCAGGAGAAATCACTTCCTCAACAAACTCTCTCACCTGGAGAGAGTTTCTCACAGGCCTGACAACTTGCTTTTTCAATCTAGCTCCTCAACACACGGGAAAGGGTGAGCAAAACAATAGAAACCAAATGTGAGGCATGGTAATGGAATAACGAAACACAAGCAACCCACAAGTTACAGGTTTAGCAAAGATGTCAGTATGGGCTCATTGCAGAGGTTCAGGATGGTCGAGGGTTCGGTAATGGTGTTCCAGGTTTTACTGCTTGCATGTTGGTTGTGTGGATGAGTGGAAGGAATGGAAAAAATATCCCTGAAACAATCAAAATCCCCACATATATTTTCATTTGCCTGAGATGACACATGGCGCTCATGAAGCGTGTTCCTCTCCATTTGGAATTCGTTCCCCTCCCCCAAAGGAACTTAGGATAATTCATATCCTCCTCACAACATTTAGAATAATAATACATATTATTCTCTGAGATTTAAGCTCTTAATCTTATCCCCTTTTCCCAGCCTCTCAACCCCCTCCCTTACCCAGTCTAGTGGATCCTAGTCCTCCATACTCTTTCATTGTGGTCAGTCTACACACAGTGATGCTTTTATATTAATGATTTGAATATTTACATATACAAAAGAAGCTCTTGGCCTTAGCATCCTAGGCTCTCTGGCCCAACTATCACATAAGCCTCCTAGCTTATCATTACTTGGCTCACCATACTATGAAACATGTTTACAATTCATGATTTAAAAATTAGGGGCTCGGCCTTGGGGTATTACAATCCCCTCCCCTTATTTTTGCACTGTCGTCAGTGCAATTCTTTTACACCATATCAACAATATTTTCAAAATCTTCAAAAATATGTAGGTATTCTTCCCACATTGCATCCTCATGCTCCCAAGTAGCATCCTCAGAACTGTACCAGGTCCATTGGACCTTTACAAGCCCTATGGATTGATTCCAGAGATGTTTGATTTTTCGGTTCAGAATGCATACTGGATGCACTTGGACAGCGCCTTCTTGCTCCACCTGAATCACATTCCAATCAATTACATTATTAGCATCAGGTATATATTTCTTGAGCAATGATACATGGAATACATTATGAACATACATAGATGCAGGCAATGCAATCATAAAAGATACTAGACCAATCCTCTCTAGGATTTCAAATGGTCCACAATATCTAGCTGCCAACTTGGAACAGTTTCCCAACTTCACTGAACTTTTGTTGGCCTTAAACTTCAAGAATACATGATCACCCACTTTAAACTTCCTGTGAGTTCTACTCTTGTCAGCATAGATTTTTTTCTTGTCTTGGGAAGCCTTTAAATTATGTTTAATTCTCAACATTTGCCAACATATATTTTTTTCCTATCTTGGGAAGCCTTTAAATTATGTTTAATCCTCAAAATTTTCTCTTCCATTTCTCTAAACAATTTTGGCCCAATCACTGCCCTATCAGCTGGATTTTCCCAACTTACAGGAGTGTTACACTTTCTGCCATAAAGTGCTTCAAATGGGCTCATCTTCAGAGATGCTTGGTACCCATTGTTGTAAGAAAACTCTACCAAGTGTGGATAGTCTTCCCACTTTGATGGTTTTTCCATCACATACATTCTCAACATATCTTTTATTACTTGGTTTACCCTCTTTGTCTTCCCATCAGACTTGGGATGATAGGTTGTACTAAATTTCAGATTGGTTTTGAACCCCTTTGAAAATTCCATTCCAAAATTTTAAAGTGATTTTTGGGTCTCTATCAGACACAATTGTCTTGGGAATACCATTCAATAGTGCCACTTCCCTCATATAAATATCAGAAACATTGGTTTCTTTGTGATTATTCTTTAATGGAATAAAATGGGAAGCCTTGTTAATCTTGTCCACCACTACCATGATAGAATCATGATGCTTGCTTTTCCTTGGCAATTTGGTGATGAAATCCATTGTCACCACTTCCCACTTCCACTCAGGATTGGGTAATGGTTGCAGCAACCCAGCTGGGTGTCTATGCTCAGCCTTGACCCTTTGACACTCCATACATATGGAAATGTACTAAGCAATGTCTTTCTGTTAGAAAAACAGGACCGTGGAGCAATAAAATAAAACAAATTCGGAAACAAAACACAGAAGATACAAAATACAATAGAGACACAGATTTACATGGTTCACCCAGTGTGGGCTACGTCCACCAGACCCCAGACCCCCCAGCCTGGGGGATAGCCCCCTCGGACCCCACAGAGGGGGTACCCCGCCTTTTCACTCCCTCGTGTGGAAGAGTGTACATACTTTTGGGGTGTAAATACTTCATGGGGTATAAACACTGCTGAAATCAAGGACCTCTGAATCAGGAAGATAATCAGGCTCCACAACCAACACGTTCTTCATACTTGGCCAATAGTATTGGCTCCCGACTGCTACCACTGTTTTTTGATATCCTGGGTGTCCAACATAAGGCACATTATGCATCTCCTTCAAGATCATACTTTTCAATTCCATATAATTGGGTATAAAAATTATGTTCATGTACAGGATCATTCCATCATCTCCCAATTTATAATCTTCGACTATCTGTTGCATTTTACCTTTCTACAGTTTTGTTACCATCTCCATGTACTGCAAATCTACTTTTGCAGCTTCATAAATTCTACCTTTAACATATGTTTGGTACATGATAATGGTTGTAGCATGTAAATCATGCACTCTCCTGCTGAGTGCATCAACCACTTTGTTCTCCCTTCCTTTGATGTGCTTGATATCAAAGTCATACTCACAGAGGAATTCCAACCATCTTCTTTACCTGACATTTAAAGTTGGTTGATCAAACAAATACCTCAAGCTATTATGGTCTGTCCTCAATTCAAATTTATTTCCCATGAGGTATTTCCTCCACTTATTTAAGGCATGTACTATGGATTCCAAATCCAAATCATGAGTGGCATAGAGACTTTCATGATCTTTCAAATTTCTGGATTCAAAACATACTACCAAACCATTCTAACTGAGGACTCCACCAAGTCCCTCTTTGCATGAATCTGTGAAAACCATGAAGTCCTCATTAGGATCTGCAATTATCAGAATCAGAGCATTGGTTAACAAGTGCTTCAATTGATGGAAGCTATTTTCACATTCAACTGTCCATTGAAACTTCATCCCCTTCCTTTCCAAGGAAGTGATTGGGTGAGAAATCCTTGAAAACCCTGCAATGAATCTTCTGTAGTAGACAACTAGACCCATGATGGATCTGACTTATGTCACATTCTTAGGTTTTTTCCATCCTTTAATGGCCTCAATCTTTTCAGGGTCCACTACTATCCCTAATTTGGATATGATATGCCCCAAATAGTTAATTATGTTTTGATAAAATGAGCACTTGCTCAATTTCTCATATATTTGATGCTCTCTTAGCACTTACAACACCATCCTCAAATAATGCTCTTGCTCTTCTTCCAACTTAGAATATACAAGGATGTCATCCAGAAAGATAATGAAAAACTTGTCTAAATATTCCCGGAAAACACCATTCATTAAGAACATAAAAACAGTTGGTGCATTTGATAGCCAAAATGGCACCACTGTGAATTCGTAGTGATTGTACCTTGTCTGAAGGAAATATTGTTGATGTATTAATCTTTAATCCTTACCTAATGGTATCATGACCTTAGATCAATCTTTGAAAATATCCTTGCATCCTTCAACTGATTGAAGAGATCATCAATCCTTGGAAAGGGATACTTGTTCTTCACATTTACTTTATTTAACTGCTTGAAATCAATACATAATCTCAAGGTCCCATATTTCTTCTTCACAAATAACACTAGGGAACCCCAAGGTGACACACTTGGGCGTATGTACCCCTTCTTCAATATCTCTTCAAGATGCATTTTCAACTCTTTCAGCTCTGGATTACTCATTCTGTAGGAAGTCTTTGACATTGGAGCTGCTCCAGGCATCAAATTTATAGAGAAATCAATATCTCTCTTTGGGGTTAGTCCTGATATCTCCTTAAACACATCCTCAAACTATTTTATGACTACTTGATATTCTATATCTTGAACCCTATCCTTAGGTGTTTACTCCATATGAGTTGCAAACACTTGGAAACCCAAAATTATGATGACGCAAGGACTCAATAACTTTGTGATATGTTCAAAGGTGACATGACTGCTACCAATTACAATATAGTACTCCCTTCCCGCCCGTCTTTTTTTGGTTTTTCATAAAAAATAAATTCTATGATACAGAGGAGGGAACGAGTGTCGCAAGTAAGAAAAACTAGTTCCAGTAGTGGAACATACCTATGCTCAATGCAGGGGAATGCATGCGGGAGATGGACACTCGGGGTGATGTTCCCTCGAGGGTATAGGGTGTCAAATTGCGAAGGATATAAACATGGCTCTGCTTGGTTGAGGATGCAAAAACTTCTTAGGCAACGATTTATAACGCAAAGCGAGAACTGGCTAAAGGATTAATACTGCAAGCGAGGGCATGAGATGAAATCGCAACTTAATGCCAAACAATGTCCTTTTTTATTTCTTTTAGTCTACTTGGTGTGAAAAAGGGGTAAACTTGTGCCAAATAGACGTCTTTTCAAATCCAATTTACAAGTGTGAAAAAGACAATTTCACTCAACAATCTTTTCTATTTTTGATAACGAGTCGGAAAAGAGCTTAACTAAGACTCATGACCTTTCAAATCTAGTTTAACGAGTGTGAAAGGTACAAATCACTCGACAATTTTCTCGATTTTTAGATGAGTCTGAAAAGAGATTAATTAAGACTCGTGACGTTTCAAATCCAATTTAATGAGTGTGAAAGGGACAAATCACTCGACAATATTCTCAGTTTTTAGGCGAGTTGGAAAAGAGATTAACTAAGACTCATTAGGAAGATTCTAGGCAGCAAGCCATGGGGGAGGCCAAGGCTCCCATGCTGACCTTCTATGGAATGTCGGTATCTTACAAAGAACCGACCCAAGATTGGGAATACCCAAAGATCTCCAAGTCGAGGAGGGAAAAGTGATAAAGAAGGTTATCGTCTCTGTGTTATATCAGATAATTTCTCTTCCTGGAAAAGACATAGGCGGAGGCATTGGATACTCCAAAAGACCATCCCAATAAAAGGGAATCTTGTCAAGACTTGGAGGAAGAGAACTTGGGAAGAGTAAAACTCTTTCTTGTTCAGAAAGTGAAGTAATAGAAATGCTAAGGACATGGCATAGAAGGTATAGAACCAGAACCAGAAGAGCGAGATCGACCAAAAATTGCATTGGCACAACTGCTTCCTTAGACTTATCACTCTCCAAGAGAATAGTGGGGTCAATCGAATATTGCATCGATACTACCACTTCCTCAACCATTGGTTGAATAGAATGCGAGACAACAAGGTCAAAAGGTGCATCACCCCAAAAAGGAAGAGTGTTGTCGGTCGAAGATTGCATCAACATGAATGTTGGTTGAACAATATGTGAGACAACAAGGTCAAGAGACGCATCACCCCCAAACATAGAAGAGGTGTCGGTCAAAGATTGCATCGAAACGACCACGGGTTGAATGGGATGTGAGACAACAAGGTCAAAGGACACATCAACCCCTAAAGGGAAAGGGGTGTCAACCGAAGATTGCATCGGCATGACTGTTGTATCAACCAAAGAAGGAATGAAGTGTTTTGAAACCATAGATGCCTCAAAACCTGAAGGGCCCTTAGGTGAGCCCCACGCTTCTGGTATCCGAGTAGTAATAGGACACAAATGAGTAAGGTGACTTCCTTCGCAAGTCCTGCAAAGGAATCTAGTCTTACGTCTGAGACGTCTAGGCTTCTCAATCATATGAATGCCCACAACATGACTTGCATTGGCTGGTGACATGCTCCCAGCATGACTTGCAGAGGCTAGTAGCGAATCTCCAACATGACTCACATAGGTTGGAGATGGATCCCCAACATGACTAGCAGAGGTTGGTGACGTATGTGCAGTGTGACTAGCAGTGACCAAACATGTGCCCCCAGCATGACTTGCAGTGGCTGGTTGCATGTCTTCAACATGACTCACAAAGGTTGTCGACCAATCTCCAACATGACTAGCATAGGTTGGTGATATAATGCTAGTATGAAACGTAGTGACTGGACTTGTGGCAGTGGTGAATTGCGACATTTGAGACCAAGGTCCAAGGAAAGATTGGTTCTGAGAAATTGCAGGCTAGGAAGGATCCTAGTTTACATCCTATCCCTATCCAACAAGATAGTATCCTCCTCCATACTGATTCATAAAGGTTTGTAAGGGAATCGACACTGAGGAAGTCGCTTGCGAAGAGAAAGCGACATGACAAGGGTTACTCATGTGAGGATATATGTTTCCCCCAGACGAAGGAACTTCGTGAGGGGGGTTTCTCATACTATAAAAATAATTCCCCTTGGATGAAACACTAGAGGGGAGATGGAGGTCCTCCATGTGAAAATTGTTCGTAGGAACTGACATAGCAGAAGAAGGATAAGTGGATGGAGTGTAACAAGTAGAATGATTTCTTAATTGGGCACTTACTTCTCGCATAGTGGACTCGTAGCAAGAAAGATTCCAACCTCCTACCGTAAGAGGTGTTTGAAGGATATGAATCCCACCAAACAGAGAGGGATAAGAAGGAGGCATCATGCCCCCAGACCCAAAAATTGTATTCACATAAGGAGGTGAGACAAATGATGGAAAGTTCAAAGACATATCAAGCATACCATGAGAAAAATGATTAGAGATCCAAGGCATTGACTGAGTATTATAATTTTTCATACCATAATGCAAAGCGGAAGGATCCATCCCCATGAAATGAGTGGACATCCTGGGGTGGGTAGCAGTAAATGAGGGAGAAAAAGGAACTCCACTATTCATGATAATGAAGACTCAGTATAGGCTCCTAAGGTCAACTAGTAATCAAAGAGAATACCAAAAAGTCAAACAACCAATATGCATGAAAACAGGCTAAAGTGGCTGAGTGGCCTCCCTCGCTAAAGAAGGTATGCCTCGTCCAAGAGGGACCTAAGACTCCCTGCTAAAGTTTGGAGGTAACATAATCAGTTATAGGGGCCCTCATGGGCTTAACAACCAGTCGGTCATATCCCCTCGGAGAGGTAATCCTCCATAAAGGCTATGTGTTTTCCAACCCCTATCTGACCCAGGGTACAAGCAGAATAACCCCTCCAAGTAATCTATGAGATACCTAAGTCAAGCAACTAATAAACCACTGTATAACTGATGCACAAGCGAGCAGTTGTAATTCTAGATCACCGTATGGGCAGGGTAGAAAAGCCCGAAACCTGGAAAGAACCACCTCTCACAGAGGTATGGGTACTAGCAAGATCCCCAAATACGTATAAATCCACATAAATATATCTGATGCTAGGTGAGTATCCAGGGGTTATCCCTTCAACTAATTTTGCGTGACCTAATGATTAACTCTGGTGTGAGCAAAGCCTCCTGATATTACCAATTATACAATGGACTTCTCAACTCCCTGTCTCAAACACATATGTTGATTTAATTGCCTTGAAGAAGTTTACTCACAAAATCCTATTCCAAGGCACTAAATCCTAGACTAGTTTTTGCACCTTTAAAAATAAAATCGTAACGAATCAATTTTAGTTTAAAGTGTAAATTTTATTGGTCGTGATTACTCAAAAGGGTATGGAAGTGAAACTCATGATGTTATGACTCTACAAGAAAATTAATATGAATATAATGCAAAGTCTATATTTAAATTTTCAATGAATGATATGCTAATAAAAGTAGTGCAATTTTCAATTTCAACTCTACAATTCAGAATTAAAATGCAATCTTTTGCTAAATGAACTAAGATAATGATAAAGGCTCAAAGAAAAAAATGTTGACCAATGCAAAATGCCTATTTTTTTTGTATTTTCAATATATTAAAGAGAAAATGCATGGACTGTAAAGCAACCTAATATATAAATTCTACTGTGTATAAATGAAATAACTCAAGCATAATACCAAGAATCCAAGCAAACAACCTAGGGTTCAAGGACAACAAGGATGAAAAACAAAGAGAAAGACTATGCCCAAAAATTCAACTCCCAACAGGTTTCCTGTCAACCTAGAGAAACTCAACAGGGACTACAGAGGCCTAAGAAGGCTCAGCAATCCTCAAAACTCACCCAACAATCACTAAACCAAGAAAACAAGAAAAGGGAAGTGGTATACACGACTGTTCAAGAGAACAGGGCGTATATATGCATCCTGCAGTGAGACAATAAGCATGTATACACGACTGTCTGGGAAAAAGGAGCGTATATGCTTTAAACAAGGCCAGGCAAAGGCAAGAAGGCTGAAAACTTAAACCCATAGTGAACAGAATCTGTCAAGCAGTGATACAAAAAGAAACACAAAGGAAAAAGCGCAATGCAGGAAGAAAAAGTACTTCAACCGTTAGAAGGAAGATCTCTCCCCAATATGGTTGCCATTTCTGTTACGAGGGAAAAACTCTCTATGGCCAACGGTAAACCACAACAGTCAGGTATGACTACAGAAATCAACTCAATTCCAACATATGCTATATGAACTAATGTGCAAGATAAGAAAGAGGCCTACCTCAATCCAACGTTTGATGATGTTCCACCGTTGAGCACTTTGACCCAAAGCTTTATACCTGCAATAATTTCTTAACAAATGAGCAGAGCAAGTATATAGTAATGATATAAAGGGGTTAGCACATTAGATAGCATAATCCATAAATAAACATTACAAACATGCCCATGGATAATAATCAAACATTTGCACTATACCAATAGGATGGGAAAGGAGTATTTCTATTAATAATTGATCAGCAGAAGTGACAACATTACAGACTTCTGTGTCGGCACGGTTCGAAACCAAGAAACCAAGTTCCTTCCTATTGGGCCTCCACCAAAGGAAAGCTCATAAGAGAGAGTCAATGAGGTTCTCTCAACAATAGGGAAAGAGCTTGGGGGCTGAACACTGTGTTCAGACTTGAGGGACAAAGGGATGCAGACTCAATATGAAGTAATTTCTCCATAGTAAATCTTCTCTCAAAGCTAAATGCTTTCTCCTCCTCTTCCATAGCTCAAAATTGTGCTTTTATAGCCTTCAGAATGCAACTAAAGGGCCGAGTCAAAACGTTTCCAGTATGTGGAAGGCCAAGGATCAGAGATCTTCTGACGTGACATGGAAACCCGACCTATTTTTTGTATTTTTTGGCATAAATATCGATATACGCGGGTTGTAGTGGAGTAGCCAGCGTATACGCATCTTGCATATCTGATAGGGAGTGTATATGTGGGAAAATGTATATTTTTGGATCTAGATTCATCAAAAATGGATGACAAGTCTGCATAGGGAAATGGGAAAAGGCCCTCTGTGCAAGATAGAAATGGTGAGGAAAATCTTGCTATAACATTCATCCCATTCATGCCCAATGGACATGACTTAACCAACTCAACAACCTTTCTCTTGGCTCCTGTAGCTAGCTGCACTAGCCAAGTTTTCTCATGCTTGCATCTTGGAAATTTCAATCTTTCCACTACCTTTGGATCTATATAGCTATGAATAACCCCTAAATCAATTAAAATAGTAAAGGAATGGTTATTTATCATACCTTTTACTTCAATCATGTGTGATTGAAACTCTGATTTCTTGTTGTCCATGGCTGCATAGATCCTTGGCACACTTCTTCCCATGTCCTCCATTGTTTTTTCTTGTTGTACATTATGGAATTCTCTCACTTTTTTAGCTTTGTGAGGAAAATCCCTATACTTATGATCTCCTTTACAAACCCAACATTCCATCAGTGGCTTCCTTGGCCTTTTCCCACCTGCCTCAGCCATCTTGGGATTAGGAGAATGGAGGCTTTCTCCCCTTCTTCCTCAAATCTATGATAAAATTATTCTTGTCCTCCAAAGCCTTATGGAAGGTAGGGTTTCCTTTTTGTTGATCATACAATCACTTAGCTCTTCTTATGGTTTCTTCCAAAGTTTTAGGATCATCATAGTGAATCTTGTCACTTATGAAGGATGGTAGTCCACTCATATATCTTTAGATCTTAATTGTCTCATATTTGATGAAGGAGACGTACTTCAGTAGTTACAGGAATCTCCTTTCATACTCATCAATGGTCATGTTTCCTAGCTTGAGTTCAAAGAACTCTTTCATCTTTTTGTCATAGTATCTCTTGGTCAAGTATTTCTTCTCAAAATACTTCTTGAATTCTTTCCACGTCACATTTTTCTCCTTAATGTGTTGCACCTACACAAGTTGGTCCCACCACATGGATTCTTTTTCTTTCAATTGGTAGATTGAAATTATTCCTTCTACATGAGAGGAATAATTATGCGGTTGGAAATATTTCCTCATGCCCACCAACCATGTCTCAAAATCTTCATCCTTCTTGTGCTCTCCATCAAAAGTATGATGTTTGATCTTATTCATATCTCCTTTCAACTCATCCACCCTAGACCTCCTATGTTTCCTTATAGGGGATGGACTTGAGATATTGTGTGCTCTCCTATGGGAATGCTTTTGGGAGTGATGGTGATGTGTGCTACCACTCCTTGATCTTCCTTTATTCTCAGGGGTCTCGTGGCTTCCTGATTTGTTGGAGCCACTCTCCTTATCCAACTTCTTTTCAATTCTTTCCAAGCTCTGAGTTAACTTCATGTTGAAGTATTCCTATTTTTCCTTGGACTTCATAAGCCTCTCATTATCATATTTGTGGCTCTAGACATCTTTCCGCAATTTTCTGAGGGTCTCAACCAGATTTATGTCTTCCTCCCTTTCTCCTCCATGTCCATTGGAGTTGGTTCCTTCCCTATCCAACTGGACATTCAACCCTATGTTTTCATCTTCTTTACTGAATACTACTTAAGTATCATCCATCACTTCTGCACTCTACGATGACTCTAAACTGAACATTGTTAATTCTGCAAAAATGTGCAGTCAACATAACTTTGTCAAGCTAATTGTTCTTAATGATTTCATGAAAGAATGAATAATTCTGATTCATTAATATATATCAGAATCCTTTTCTATCGATTTCCTGAGAAATTTCACTTTCCATAGACAATTTGTGGGTGAACAATTTTCCTCTACTGTTCTAGACCTTTCCAACAACTTCTCCCTTGCTCAATTTTTAGTTTTGAGCAGGAAGTTATGAATATTTGAACAATGGCACTTCCTGGAAGGTGATATATGTTCAACTATTCTTAATTCTCAGAGCTGAATTGGCTCTTGTATCTGCGCTATATCCTCTCTTCAACTTTGCAGACTTTTCCTTACTTATTTTGATGCAGTTTTGTTCAATCAAGGACCTCATGGCTCCTCTAAGCCTTTTCTTGTTCTTAAAACAAAGTTTTGTGCGCTAGCCCTTTTTCTTCGGTCCCCAAATTCATGTGACCATAGGTTGTGACCAAGAGCTAAGTTGGTAGGCACTTATCTGGAACTTCGGCGCTTCAGAACTTCTAGATTAGGAGAACTTCGCACCTTCTCCTCTCATTTCTTCCAAACGCTGAACTCCTGAGCCTTTTTAACTTTTTGGGGCCCACATAATATAGTTGTCATCATATAAACATGGCCCCTATGTGTCGGACTGCTAATTGGTCCAACAAGGTTGAAAAAAATACAACTCTGACTGATACGTGGAATGCATCCTGTGTGCACACGTCATCTCCAATGACATCGACAAGCCACATCACTTCGGGACTTAGGGACATCATCACCGCACTTTGTTTCTCCTGAATGTCAAATTCCTGAACCGCTTAATCTTTCTAAAGTCCACGTAGTACACCCGTTCTCATATAATATGGTGACACATGGCCCCACATGTCAGACTAATATTGGTTCAATAAGGTCATACAGGTACCATTTTGACTAACACATGGCACGGCTAGGGAATTTCACGTCACCCTAGGTGATGTTATCATGCCACGTCACTTCAAAACTTCGGGCCTTGGGAGATTTCACATTAGATCAATTTGTTTCTCTTGAACATTGAACTCCCGAACTGCTTAACCTTCCAGGGCCCATGAAGTATAGTTGTCACCAATCAAAGTGGTAACATGTGGCCCCTCTGTCGAGTGACACGTTTCAGGTTCCAATCAGTCCTAAGGGCCTGTCAAAAGTAAAAAAATGAGTGACACATGGTATACCTAGGTAATTCCACATCACCCTATGTGATGTCATCTTGCCACATCATACCCGATGCTTTGGGACTTCAGGGACTTCCTGCCTTCGGCATTTTCTCCAAGTTGTCGAACTACTGAATTTTCAAACTACCGAATTGTTCCACATCACCCCCGGTGACATCATCCTGTCACGTCACTTTAGTGCTCTAGGACTTCGAGGGTCTCTTCATCCTACGCAATCACAAAAAAATTCTTCCAGAGTTCCGAAACTCCAAAACATGCTTAATCTTTGGACACGTATCCCTTGGAATAGATGGTCTGGATTGGTTTTTGACTTTGGGACTTCGACAGTTTCCTCTACTTATAGTTTTAAAATGACCAGAGGGGTGAAGTCCAAATGACTTTGATGCTTAACCTTTGCGCATCTTCTCTAGATCCCACGAATGTGAGGGGTCTGTCTCCCTACGAACAGATCCAACGGCCAAAATTTAACTTTGTGTCCCATTAACACATATGTTGTGTTTTATCAAACCGTTATACCTCATGATCTTTCCAATACCACCCAGGAGCACTTTCAACACCCTCTTGACACTCTATACTTCAAATCCCTGTGGAATTTTTAGTTCAAATTCCACCTTTGTGGCCCATCCAGGTTCAGTGTTGAAAAATTCACTTTGATACTAGATTGTAATGTCCCCGACCACCCACGAGCCAGACCATGCTACCTCAGACACACACAGTCTCAAGCTCTATTATAGATAATTAAAACCGTCCATGCCTAGACATATACCTAATAGGATATGGCAGACAGATCTCTTTGTGGAATAAATCACATATAAACTTAACAGAAATAAACAAAGATAACATGAAATCATACATGCAGAAAAACACATGATATTATTACAAGAATCACAGACATGCACTAAAATACATCATTAAACATTAAGCACGGAAATGATACTTATCTCTTAATTTCAGTGCACCGACTACCTACAGACCTTCCACGAACCTCCCATCCTTAGACCATGCTACTCATCACTCTCAGTAGTGGGTCACCCCTGAGCTTGGACTAAACTCCATTGGGAAAGGAATTCCTAGGCTAGGCAAGGAAAACAGGAAGTTTCACCAGTGTACAGGAAGGATTTCCTCCAAGGAGCCACTTACGCCCACCGCTCATAGACTCTCATTCCCCACATGCTTGTCCCACCCCAGGAGTATACACCTTAACTTTCATGCAGTCCATCGACTACTTCACCTCCCTTCCAGGGCTTCACCAACATGTCGGACAAGAATTCTCAGAGCTTTGTAGCTGCTACTAGAATCCCTCCAGGAGAAATCACTTCCTCAACAAACTCTCTCACCTAGAGAGAGTTTCTCACATGCCCAACAACATGGTTCTTCAATCTAGCTCCTCAACACACGGGCAAGGGTGATGGAAAAAAAAGAAACTAGATGTGGGGCACGATAATGGCAGAATGAAACACAGGCAACCCGTAGGGTACAGGGTCAACAAAGATATCAGTTCAGGCTCATTGCAGAGGTTCAGAATGGTCGAGGGTTAGACAATGGTGTTACAGGTTTTACTGCTTTCCTGTTGGCTGCCTGTGTGAGGGGAAGGAATGGAAAAAAGATCCCTGAAACAATCAAAATCCCCACATATATTTGCATGTTCTTCAAATGACACATGGTGCTCATGAAGCACGTTCCTCTCCATTTGGAAGTCGTTCCCCTCCCCCAAAGGAACTTAGGATAATTCATATCCTTCTCACAACATTTAGAATAATAATATATATTATTCTCTGAGATTTAAGCTCTTAATCTTAGCCCCTTTTTCCAGCGTCTCAGCGCCCTCCCTTACCTAGTCTAGTGGAGCCTAGTCCCCCATACTCTTTCATCGTGGTCAATATACATGCAATGATGCTTTATATTAATGATTTGAATATTTACATATACAAAATAGGCTCCTGGTCGTAGCATTCTAGGCTCTCCGGCCCAACTATCACATAAGCCTCCTAGCTTATCGCTACTTGGCTCACCAGCCTATGAAACATGTTTACAATTCATGATTTAAAAATTATGGGCTCAGCCTTGGGGTATTACACATAAGCATAGATTCTGGAAAATGGAAAGTAGTAGGTATTATTTCCCTAACTAGACCAGAGTCCCATGCAGGTAAATGTTCATTATTGTTGTTAAAAATTGTGAACTCTAACTTTTGATTTTCTCGACAGTTTTTACCATTACTTTGTTCTCCAAGACATCAAAGTGTTTGTCTGTGAGATGTTTGAAAAATGGTATTTCTATTATGGATGTTGAGATGTGGAATATTTCCTTCTAGGGTCCATTCTAGGGTCTAAGCTATGTTTTAAACAAAAATGGGATAAACTTCTTTTCGAGAGAAATTTAAGATAATTTTAAAAACTAAGTTGTCTTTTTTAACTTACCCACGTGTGTGGGTTCCCCTCCACTTGAAGGTTGTCTCTTTTTTTGCAGGTTATTGACAACACCTTGAAAAACTCAGGAGCTTGTATCCTTCATTCAAATGAATTTTAGCAATATATGTGAGGTGACAAACTATTACTAATTTAATTAAATTTTTTATTAAATGTCATATTACATGTCAATTTGTGGTTAGCTCTCAATGATTGTGTGGACAATGGGCTTTAAATATTCCCAACTAACAAGTACTATGATGGTGGTTTTATGATACCAGGACGGTTTTAGGCTTGGGGTAGGTTGTTTTATAAACTTGAATAAAGTCCTGACTTAAGTGTTTCTAAGCCACATGTATTTCAAACAATTTGGTAGATTCAAAAATTTACATTATATTATATGTCGTACACCTTGATCCCCAGAAATTGATCTAAGTCATTGATCTTTCTCTCTTCACAACCGTCAGATTTGGGCAACGGCTATGTTTATTTTATATTTAATATAAAGCGTGCCCGATGTATTTATATTTAAAAATGTCTTTTAAGCCTAAATTAATCTAGCTTATAATTAATCTAAGAAGTTATTAAGCCTAAAGAAAAAAAAAAAATTAAGCTATTAAGGAACAAATTTTGGATTTTTTGTCATTTAATACTACATATATTTAAATAATCATGCTTAGTTACAACACTTGGATCTGACTTGGGGTAATACTTCCTGTTGAGGCATTAAGGAACGTAGATTTAGTTTCTTTTCGATTGGGCTAGGGGTCAAGTTAGTCATCATTCAAGCAAATGTGTGAAAATATTTTAACACGCATAATAGTTAACATGTAGGTTATTAATCAAACACTTTCTCCATCTAATATTTTATAATTATTGCTTAATTAATAACACGATATGATGTGAAGTACTTTGGTGATTAATTATCTAACGAAATATGTACTTCAAAGATTTCAAAAAGATTCACAATTATGCCTACTTTGATAAAAAAAAAATTATATAAATGAAATAATCGGGATGACATACTTCGCATTAATTCTAATCACCTTCTTGTGTTTAAATTTTCGTTTCAAAATGTCTATTAGTCATGATTATTATATGTGGTTCATACGAAAAATGGGTTCAAAGAGAGGAAAGAATGACTCGGGTGATAAGAAGGATGAGATTATGAGGGATGAGGTTCAAAATCTGATTGATTTTTCATCATAAAACAAGGGGATTAGAAGGACCGTCTCTCCTTCTTTTCCATATCTCCCTGCTCATGGAATTTACAGTGCACCAAATCCTAGGCTTAAAAATGCAAATCTTATAGGCAATGGATTCTGGTAAATCACAAATGTTGCATGAATTTGGGCATGGGCGATGCTAAGAAAGGAAATTAACAGATAGAACAAGGAATTTCTACGCCAATACTGACAACAGACTTTCAGTGCATGCTTGAATTCAGACTTGAAAAGATCATGGAGGATATCATTGAGACTAAGAAGGGCATTCATATCATGAGGTTTCCTCGTTGTCATGCATACTTTAATAGTTCTATTGATCCTTCAAGCCCTTCTTTTGATGTAGAATATCCTATTGACAAAGATTAAGAAATGTTAGCCTTTTTATATTTTGAAATTCCACAACGATGTATATGTACAATGTATTTACACTTGTAATATAAAACAAAGCTATGTTTGTACAATTATATATTTTTTGTTTTACATGAGTTTTATTTATGGGTATATATCGAATCAAAACTTGATAACATCTCAAAATAAGTCAAATATCTCTTTTCTTTTCAAAAATTTTAAAAGGTTTAAGTCTTCCAGACATTTAATACCTCCTTTGAATAGATTTGTCGCATTTTCTCAGTTTTAGTAACCTTATTTCACCGTGTAATACATTTTATTTCAATTCAAATATATACTTATTCCAGAAACTCAAGAAATCATCATAACCCTATTTCAGATAAGATTTCATAGCCAAAAAATTTGACATGTGTTTTTCCGAAGGGATTTAAAATTTTTGGGTTTTAGAGTTAAATAACTTTTGAATGAGGAAATTTCTTTTTCATGTTGCTCCACTGCCAGAAAGAATCTATAGCCCCGACAAATTCATCTTAGCATAAAAAATCTTTGTCCACTACCAGCGGGAATCCATAGCCCTGGTGGACATGTTTTCATTTCCCAAATTTTATTCATGGTGTTTCCTTTTCCTCATTTTACTAAGGGGAATAAACAACTTTGTTATGAGTTTATTTGGGATAAATACCTATTTGTGAAAGAATCTTGATCAATTTCAAGAAAAACACACATTGAAAACTCATGTCGGCTCTTGAAACGTTATAAATCTTTTCAAGTACAGATGATTTTTCAATTTTGTTTGAACAAATAAAATCTATAAGTTTTTGTTTTACACAAGTTTCATAACAAGGCCTGAGAAAAATGAAATTTTGGTGAAGAAGATGTTTAAATGTCCCTCAAAGCTTTCCTCTTTAATAAAAATTATTTAAACAAAGTATTTTACTATATTTTGGAAAATAAATCGAAGGATTCAAAGAAAAAAAAGAAAAATATAAAGGTTATACATTATGTATGTTGTTGAATCATTTTCTCTTCATTAAATAAAAAAGTGTTCGAGGAAACTACCATTAAAATACATCCCTATGCTCTCATGATCAAGGTGGATATCGGTGTCCACCCACCTATTCCAACTGGCTCACATACATATTTCATCTTGGAAGTTTCAATTTTCATTTTGGTAGTTTTTTTTCTATCTTTTCGGGTCCCAAACTTCAAGGGTCGTGTTTAGGCCCTAAACAACATTTTTTGGGCCCACCACAGTCACACAATTAATGAATTTATAGTGTGATGTCATAATGTGTATTCCTTGGATATACCTTTCCAATGGGCTATCCTGCGCCTAAAATGGAGATCATATGCAAAAGTTATGACCCCAGGAAGTTGATGTACCAACTTACCCCAAAGGGGCCCACATGAATTTTGGCGCTTCATCTCCTATGGTTAGGGTTTTGGATGTCTAGGGTTTTGTCATTCATGTTTGATATAAAAATTCTTTTGGAGCCTCATTGTAATGATCTTCTTGAGAATGAGTGCAGTCGTCACATCTCTTCTCATAGATAGGTCGCCACCATTCTGGCAAGTTTGTTTCAGTCTGCATTTTACAGTTTCAACATATTTTTTTATTGAATAGAAGCTAAGTTTTACTATATCTTTGTTATTATCCATTGTATCATTGTGTTAATAATATAAATCTATATTCATTTTGTTATGCTCATAAAATCTGGATCAGTGGTATCAGAGTGGTCTACTCCTTGTCGTTCTTAGTGCTTGTCCCCGACAAGGTCAGGGTACAAAGAGTTGGGTCTCAAGATTGTTTCTCTTAAGGAAAAGATCTCTCACACACCCAAGCGACATTCCATGGCAAGAGAAAATAAAGATGAAGGGGTTGGAGATCCTTTCAAACTGTTTCTTGAGGAATCGCTTGTTCAATGAATGAATGAGAGGATGGATAGTTTTCTGCAAATCCTTTGACGACTACCAACGGGAATCACATCTCCCTCGAGTGGAGGCTCCACCCCCTTCAAGGTAAAAATAAAATTTGATGTTCCTATATTTGAATGTCAGATAGACTCAGATGTTGTAGACAAATCGTTGAATCTTATAGAAGGGTATTTTTTTGTCCATAACTTTTCCAATAGAGAAAAGATTACATTTGCGCTCCTCAAAGTCGTCCCCCACGTCAAAGATTGGTGGGAGACTTTTTATGAGAAAAATTTAACAGAGGAACCCTCAATATTTACAGTTTCACTCACCTAGGAGTCCTCTGGGGATGTTGGTAAGGATCAATACTACCCTATTGGAAGTTATGATGACCTGTATACAATATGGACCACACTGCAACACGAAAGGGAGCAAACAGTACCAGAGTTCACAAATATCTTCCACACCTTGCGCACCGATCCGGGTATCAAATATTTTGAGCGACATATGGTGCTCAAGTACCATGGTGGTATGCATAGATACATCGATACAGAAATGGATTTTTTGTAAATGTCATCCTTGGGAACAACCTATCGATATACTATCAAAATCGAGTAGAAGCTTAAACAAAAGACACGATAGTTTGGGTCTAGGAACCCCTCACAGAAAAATCAGGGCAAGGGCATCCCCAACCCATAGAACAAAGGGAAAAGAAAATATGTACAGCCTCAAGACAACTAGTCTAAGATGCAAACAAATAAGGACAATGGATAGACAAAGAAATACATTGGGAAGTGGTGTGACTTCCATAAGATCCCCTGGAATAACACTGTTGATTGGCACTCAAATAATTCATTGGTGGATGAGGTGAAATCCTATGAATTAGATGAATTATTGACACAAAATCCAATGCCACCATTTCTAACACCAAGATCCATCCCAGTGAACCTAATGAACTAGAGGAAGGTGAGTGCCTCTTTCATTCACAATTCATCACATGGATGTGAAGATAGCCTTCTTATATGGAGACTTGAAAGAGAATGTATATATGTCTCAACCATAAGGATTTGTTGTAAAGGGTCAAGAAAATAAGGTATGCAAGCTCATCAAGTCTTTGTATGGCCTAAATCAAAATCCTTGTGCATGGCATGAAAATCTAATTGAGCATCTTTTGAAGATTGATTTCAATCATTTTAATCTTGATGATGCAACTTTGTTTGTCAAGAAAGTTGGAAAAATGGTTATATATCTTGTGGTGTATGTAGATGATATTTTGATAAAGGGGATCAATAATGAAGCACATATTGCATCCATAAAGAAAGAATTGAAGAAGAGTTGTTTACATAATTAAACTTATGCATAAGAGTTTTAAGAGAGGTATTATGCATAATTAAATTTAGTTCCTTTGGAAAGCTTCAACAGAAAACCAAATATAGTAACATTCACTAGAGTGTCATTGTTATATCCAAGGACTAAACAATTCATAGTTATAACCTCTTTAACTGAATCTTTAAAAAATGATGATTCTAAAGGAATACTTAATTCAATTCCATATGGTGTAACTATCGAATATGTCATGAAAATAAGCCTTTCTGATACTAATCGTGAACTAAATTCAAGGACAAGGACATCTTCATCTATTTTTTCCCTATTTTCAAATAGTGATAATATTTCTGCAATAGCATTTTCTGAAACTGAGAAAATTGTTTTTTTTTTTTTTATCTCTAATAACTCTATGTGTTGAATCATATTTCTGAGCACACATAATGTAACTTTCCCGACCACCCACAGGTCAGACCATGCTACCTCAAACACACACGGTTTCAAACTCTATTATAGATAATTAAAATTTTCCATGCCCAAACATAGACCTGTTCGACTATGGTAGACATAGCTCTTTGCGGAATAAATCACATATAAAATTAACATAAATAAACAGAGATAACATGAAAGCATACATGTAGAGAAACACATGATATTATTACAAGAATCACAAACATGGAATAAAATACATCATTAACCATTAAGCACAGAAATGATACTTATATCTTAATTGTAGTGCACTGAATGCGTGCAGACCTTCCAAGAACCTCCCAACATTAAACCACATTACTCATCACTCTCAGTAGTGGGTCACCCCCGATATGGGACTAAACTCCCCCAAGAAAGGGATTCCTATGCTAGGAAAGGACAACAGGAAGTTGCACCAGTCTACAGGAAGGATTTCCTCCAAGGAGCCACTTACACCCACCGCTCACAGAATCTCATTCCCCGCATGCATGTCCCACCCCAAGAGTATACACCTTCAATTTCACATAGTCCATCGACTGCTCCACCTCCATTCCAGGGCTTCAACAATGTTGAGGAAAAGATATGAATTGATCTTACTCAAGCATTTTCAGACTTTACTTGGATAAAATAAAGTAGACAGGAATACCACCCTATGCTTATAGCCAACAAAATTACATATCCTAACTCACAAGTATTAATTACAAGTGCTTAGGCTAGTATTTTATCAACAAAAAGCTTGCTGGAAATTCACTTTTTATGTTTTTGTTTATCATATCAGTTGCTGAAATAAATGTAAGAATAGAAGTAAAGACACCAAGATGATAATCAAGACAATTGAGACATAAAGAAATCCTTTATTTCATTCCAATTCACCAAAGAGTCATTTTCTTTACAAAATCTCATACAGAAATCTTGGACCAAAGTCAAACTTAGACATCCCCAATGGAACATACAAAAGGACCACTGACATAAAACCAAAACTGAACTCTAAAATTTGGATCAACTTGCCACAAATTGTTGCCCACTCAACTCTGCACTATAGCCTTTGTCAATCATGAAAATTAATTCATAAATAAACAAGTCTACACAGACTATAAAAGATAGATCAACACCTCTGAAGAACAAGTGTTTGAATGATTTTATTCATCCTTGAATATTGTTGTCTACAATAAGACCCTGCTATCATAAAAGAGAATTAGGCTATTATGAATATATGAATGAATGAAAATTGAATTATCTCAACACAAACTCAAAGAGAAAACCTTAGGATGCTTCTGCTTCTATCTTCCTCATGTTCCTCCCCTTACTTCTGCTTTAAAAAAATTATAATTGGTTGAAGTAGTTGAACCAACTTATTAGTTAAGCTAACTAAAGACTCNTTAAATAATAACTAGTAGGTGGGACCCCTTGTGACTCCCTTTAGTTCATAAAAATCATAATCATCATAACATAATCCATTAGTTAAGAAAACACACCCCTTGTGCCTCCCCTCAAACACATTTACTTTTGGCAATTTTATCTCATGAAATTTGAAAATATTTCAAAATAATACTCATATATCCAAAATAAAACATGTTGTCCAAAATCCATGAAGTCAACCGTCATAAATAAATAACATAAAAATCAAAAGCATATTTTCCAGTCTGTGAGGCAACACTTCCTTGGTTGTTGTTGTCACCTCTTGATTTTTCTGAATTTTCCTTGGGCTGGGCAGAGCCTTTAGGATTTATCTCACTGATCACATGGGAAAAATCGTCCCTCAAATGCATCCATGAAGACATGGATTTGTCATAGTCATCGAAGGGTGAGGAAGGGACAGCAATAGCTTTTCCTTTATCAAATGCATGGTGGGATTCAGTCTTCAATCTCTTGTTGGTGTGGGAGGATTGCACTGGTGAGTGGTTAGGGGAAGCTTGGACAATGGGGTTCAAAGGTGGAGGAGCAGGAAAAGTCAAGTTGGGCCAACCATGGTGTTGGGAGACTGTAGGGTGAACAATCTCCTGCCACCCATCATTTTCCAAGACTTCGGGCTATAAAGAGACTTGAGGAGGCACAAGGATGTCGGGGGCTTGAGGGGCTTGGAAAGGAGGCCTTTCAGGCCTTGGTTGGACTATTCCCTACCCAATCCAATTAAAGAATCCAACATGAAACAATTGTCCAAGCTCTTCTGAATCAACGCCAAAATGTATAGAGAACCTGGGCCTTCTTGGGCCTCGGTTCCAATTGCCTCTACCTCTGTTTCCTTGGCCATGGCTCCCCCGACTGAAAAAAATCATCCTGCATATGTTATCGATTAGCAAATAGTCTTTTAAATAACCGTGCATGACAACTCTTTAAAAATACGAAATAGATTTGGCTCATAATGTATCTGGATCATGCAATCCAATACATACAAATTGTTCTAACGTTAATGAATGAGCAGTGGGGGGTGAAACAGTGTTCTGAAAAACATGAGGGGTTTGTAATGAGAAAAAATATGATATAATGAAAGGGGAGAAAAAAAATGGTCACTGCTCAATGACAACAACAATCAATTGTAAGACAACCAAATAAACCTTACTGCAATCCACTCAAGACACTTCCACTTCATCCACTTAAACATAAATTCTCCTAGATGTAATCAATATCAGAACAAGGGGTGAACAAAATGAATATGGGATATGTGAGGGGGCTGTAATTAGCAGAAAATGAGATAATGAGGGAGGAAAAGTGTCTACTATTCATGAGACCAATCAAGCAGTCCATAACATATTTTGTAGCAAGAAAACTATGCATCAACCATCAACTAGATGACTGAGTAATAATTTCTTTGTATTTTCCTAATTTCATCGTCCATTACAATCCAACACAGTGCCATTACAAAACATAAGTATTTCACACTATTGTAAGAGGTTCTCTTCCCTTTATTCGCACATTCTACATTTGATACAGTCAACAACAACATTCACCTAACCTGTAATTATTAACATCCACCACTGCCATACATTTCCCCAATCCACATCTATATTTAAAAGTAGTGTTTCCAAAATAATAATGAAGCCACTATTTTTGTAATTGCTCCAATCAAGATCTGTAATGATA
>JASDQU010100202.1:155578-217232 GCA_032191745.1 Picea mariana | reverse complement strand
ATATAGATATATATAGATATGCAGTGGAAAGATCAAAATAATCAAAACCTCACATGCCACGCCTGAAAAGACAATTGACTATACAACCAATAGTCATCATTTAGACACAGACTATGTAGGGGTAAATGTCCAAGGCAATGTAACCATGCCACTATAAAACAAAACATATCAATGTGACTTAAAATCTTAGCCAAATATCCAACACGGTTGTCATCAACAGTGGTAAATTTCAATAAATAATGTGCTTAAAAACTTTGAGGGTATCACTGAGTATACGAACAAACTATCCATACTACACAGAGAGTGAAACCAACCAAACTCCACGATAAAACAGTTCAACTTATCACAAAAAACACACAGTCATGTCAATAACTCAGCATATCATGTTGAGGCTGTGTACATTAATAAGTGGTTGGTTCGTTTAATTCACATCATGATTCAACCAAGCTGTGCATACTCGGACTATTCAACCAATGAAGGATGTCATTGATAAGCCTTCTATAGCTACCCAGTTTGATTATCATTCCGCCCCAGGGAAACCATAGTTATCATGCCCCATGTTTCATTTGTAGAACACCACACATAGAACGCGACCTGTGTGAGCAACCCTAAGCATTCATGACCCATGTCAGCCATCAACCAAATCACCACAAGTGAAAAACTAGTGACTGTACATTAACCAACAATTCACCATTGTGGTAAGGAAAAAAAACCAATCAACTGAACAAGTCGTGGTAGCTGTGTATACCCACACGCCCAATCGAAACGGGCAGAGGCCCTTCCATTAAAAACAAATAAATTATTTGACATCAGGCTGGTGACTGTGAACTTTTAGAAGTTTCAAATTGGCAATGTAAGGTTCACGCTACTATCACAGAGGCAGTGTCGAAAAACTATACCACACGACCACTATACGACCAACGGGTGAGCCCACATTCGAAGTGATAGACCACAACAATCAGAAACAACTTAACAGGCTTGACATACTCCCTATGCAGCTCTAGTCTAGAGGGTTAAGGGTTTGCACAGTATCCATCACGGGAGGAAAGGAGAAAACTATAGTGAACTTCGAGGCTAAAGGCGTACGCATACGGAGGATTATGATGCTTGTGAATGGGAGGTAGTTCCTTGATAGGGCCGAACAGGAAAACAGGGCTCTAGTTAAGACCAAGAATTTCAAAGACAACTATCCAAACCCTTTAAGAGAACACAACAGTAACAAAGAGTTGTCACCCAGGAACACCACCAACACTGATGAACTCAAAACAATTATAAGAAAAACCATCCATTTTCCATTCAAAACCAAAATTCCACATAGTTGCAGCACTCAGTACAAACACAAACCCACACAACTAAGCCAAAAACATTTCATAACCAGAGTGAAGCCAAGAATGGACAAAAGAGACATACCTATTAATCGAAAACCTTAAGACAAGAGGTGGTCGAGCGGTTTCACCCTGCTAAAAATCCAGAGTGCAAACACAATAGCAAGATCAAACAATAATCTGACTAGGGTGGTGGACAACTAGAAGGGTAAAGGTGACATGCAGTAAATGCACGTCACCTCCACCCATATCACATTTAATCCATGGTACATGCCAACGAGCCCCCATTAACACCATTAATCAACCAATGCATCTGGAATATCAACACATTTAAGCCATAGCATAATCCAGGTTTCACATAACAATTCAACCATTTGCATTGTTACTTTTCCAAATGCACCACCCATTGTTACTTTCCCTTCTTCAAAACTGCCCTTCATGTGACTTTACTAACATGTTTGTTGTGCAGGTGCGAGAAGGACAATTACCATACATGAATAGCATGTTGTAGTATCATGAAGGTACAACATCTAAAAACTTAACCCATATCAATGACAACCATATTAACATCAACCATGTAAAATTTTGTAGAACATCATCATAACATCAAAAAAATGAACAAATCTGCTCTTAAATAATTCAAGGGGGTCCCACCTACTAGTATTATTTATTTTTATAATAATATCTTTAGCAACAATTTGTGGGCAGAAATACATTGACGTTTTCAATCGTCAACAAGAAATATGCAGGACAAGAATTCTCAAAGCTCTGTAGTTGCTACTGGACTCCCTCCAGGAGAACTCACTTCCTCAAAAAACTCTCTCACTTGGAGAGAGATTCTCATAGGCCTGACAACCTGCTTCTTCAATCCAGCTCCTCAACACACGGGAAAGGGTGATGGAAACAATAGAAACCAAATGTGGGGCACGGTAATGGCATAACGAAACACAAGCAACCCACAGGTTATAGGTTCAAAAAAGATGTTAGTTCGAGCTCGTTGCAAAGGTTCGGGATGGTCGAGGGTTCGACAATGGTGTTCCAAGTTTTATTGCTTGCCTGCTAGTTGTGTGCATGAGTGGAAGGAATGGAAAAAATATCTCTGAAACAATCAAAATCCCCACATATATTTTCATTTTCCTAAGATGACACATGGTGCTCATGAAGCGCATTCCTCTCCAATTTGGAATTCATTACCCTCCCCAAAAGGAGCTTAGGATAATTCATATCCTCCTCACAACAATTAGAATATTAATACATATTATTCTCTGAGATTTAAGCTCTTAAGCTTAGCCCCTTTTTGCAGCCTCTCAACCCCCTCCCTTACTTAGTCTAGTGGATCCTTGTTGAAGGAAAATCTCCCTGTGAACAGGTAGATCTCCTCAAAGAGATAGACTCTTAACTCTAAGACAGAAAATGCTTATCATGGTCACTAACTTCCTTTTAGGTCTACACAAACTAATGCATGAGAAGGAAGGAGGAAATATGTACCTTTTACTGGTGTTTGTCCCTGCATGACTCAAGTTGATCTCCAATCTTTCGCTCCTCGATGAACCCTGTAGACAAACAAAGTACGACCACTTCCTACTCTACTGATGTCAGTTCAAAATAGACCTATCTATTAGAGACAATTTCATGTGAGATTAAGCACAAACTAGAAAGAAACAGGCCAAGCATGTCATATTGATGAGGACAAGAATGTTACTTACAACCATAGATGGAATGCGACAATTTAGCCAAGTCCTCCTTGTCCAACCCTTGCTCAAAAGATCCACGATCACAATGATGATGGCTTCGCCGATTATTCTTCACTCTGCTGTATTTTTCCTATGAGATATAGGTTCCTTGCTTCCAATCCTTCCTCCAAATACCACTTATGAGATCATAAGTTTGGTATCATTCCTCATCCAGATCCCCCTTTCACCATGAGAAAGCCTGCTTATATAGCCTTGAAGAGGCTCAACCACTTGAGATATCTTTGGGGTGAGTTGAGGATTTTCCTCCTTCAGTTAGGGATCTTCCCTAAGATCATGGCTTGACTAGGGATTCAAATCCAACTGCCTTCAGGGATTGAAGGGATCCTTCCCCCCATTCATCTCAACAAACCAACTGCTGCCCAAAATAGGCAACGCTCCCTCAAAAGGGCCATCAGAGCATTATAGCGCTCCCCAATAGGCTTTAGGGGGGTGCCATCACTCCCTAAACCCATCAGCACTCACTCAAAAGGGCTATCAGGGCGTTATAACGCTCCCAGACAGTGTAAGGGGGTCTCCAGCACTCCTGAGAGAGGTATAGGGGAGCGTTCTCCTCCAAAAACTCAGTTTTTTGGGTTCTTTCAGATGGCAATAGGTTCATAAGCCCAGTTAACCATTTCTCCTCTTACAAATGAAGTATTTGATGTGTGTCAAGTGTCCTTCTTATGTCATTATAGGCACGACATAGGCATCATGGTAGTATTCTTTTCTTGACACTTGCGACAATTGTGAGCAAGATGCAACACTTGCGACACTTGTAATGACGACACTTGAGACACTTGTAATGACGACACTTGCGACACTATCGAAGTGAGTAATTTTGATGTGTAATAGATTTCCCCCCAAAGTATGAAGTTAGAAGATGAGAACTGATAACTGAAATTCTTTGTAGACTTTCAAGCAAGGGTATAGATGCAGAGAACCTAACAAAATCTACACACAAACATCCAACAAATATTATGACATGTTTCAAACCAAAGGCAGGCATACCTATGCTTGGGTGATCAATACTTGCAAGATATGGCCACCATAAAATACACTGCGGATCCATAATTGTATTGATAAAAGGTATAGCCACTAAAAATACACTGTGGATCTATACTGCCATGACCTAAACTGATCGTAGCCACGAAGAATACACAGTGGATCTATGAGATGACAAGACATAGCCATGACCAATACAAAGTGGATCTATGTGACAGTATATGTGTCATGGTTCAAGAGAAAATCCATCGCAACCTAGGCAAAGTACATATCAAAGTGATCACTCAACTCAGGGTCTTCTTACCGATCTCGATGTAGTATGAATCTAACCATGTGAATAGATGTCCTGATGTCGAACATGGAAGAAACCACTTGATTACCGGTCAATGATGTAAAGTGTTAACAAGCATGATGGAAATCATCATTAATGTCAATGATTCCCAAGGTACCCTAGTACATTCCAACGAATGTGAATGGATGAGCTAAAGTTGAACATCCATGGAATCATCCGATCAGAGGTAAATTATATAAACCCACTGTTGAACGTGAGGAGGCCTGCCATTGAGGCATATAGGTCCCAAAGTACTAACTGGTTTCTAAGTCTATTTCCTAGATAATGTGTTGAAGTCGACAGGAATAGACTCGTCGAAGGAGGGGCTTGATGTATCCCCCATCAACGACATGAAATGGACACAGAGATGTAGTTGGTAGATCAAATGAACATGGACTGACATGGGTATTGAGACAAGATATTTGTGATGGCTGACTCTCGAGGAAGATACTTCCCTTGAACACTGAGGCACAACAGCAGAAACATGACATGGACCAAAACACGATGATGTAGTGGATACTGTGACTTTTGTCGAGTGACCCAAAGGAGTAAGAAAAACTCAGAGGATTGGTTCAATGCAGAGGTTCAGCAGATTAAGATGTGCACAAAGAAAAAGTGTCGTCTTCAAGGGAGACTCTAAGAGTTACTTGGTAATGTTCTAAAAAATTGCTTGGCTTGCTTCTTTCAATTTTTCCCCCATCCAGATAGACGAGTACCTCTTTTTAATTTAACGATCTCGAGGAGGATAACACATGCTCGATATAAATCATCTTCGGTAAGTTCCTCTTCCTTTGTTTAATGAACTAGAAGAAGTAAGGATTCGATCCCATATGGGCCTATCGATGTTTGTTTTAATGAGTCCAAAGATAGAAAATTCAAAGGTTTTTCATGATTATAGAGTCTGGAAAAAACACTTAAAAGAGAACTCTCTTAGTTCATTTTTTGTAAAGTAGTCTGATGAGACCGAAAAAGAGATAAAATATCGCTCAACATACATTTTCTTCAAATACTTTAACGAGTGCGAAGAGAACAAGATCGCTCAGCAATATTTTCATGTTTAGAGAGTCTGAAAAGAACTTAAATATGACTCCAATGTTGTCCTTTTTCATAATGTTAGTCTCGCGAGGCCGAAAAAGAGATAAATTATCACTTGAAAGATGCCCTTTCAAACCTTTTAACGAGTGGGAAAGGAATCAAGATCACTCAACAATCTTTTCATGTTTAGAGAGTCTGAAAAGAGATTAAAGACAACTCCAGGGGGTTCCTTTTTCGTGTATCCATACAGGTCCAAAAAAGAGATAAAAGTTTACCTGGATGCATTCTCATGTATTTACGAGCACGATAAAGAACAAACACTAAGCTTGGTACTCTGCCCCCAGCTTGGAAGCTAGTGGCTTAACTCCAAAATGATCATCAAAGGATGGAGACATGCCCCCCAAGCTTCAATTCATTCACCGACTTTGAGGTTGTCACCAATTTCTGTGCTAGATGGAGAAAAGGGATACAGGTGGATGAAATGAAGGTTCAATAATGAGACCTAACGAAAGACTCGACTCGACATCTATGAGAACTAACGAAAGATTCAACTTGAAGGGAGAGGTAATTGTTTCATTTTTTAACGAGCTTGACACAGGAAAATAACTATGCTCAAGGTTCCAGGTTTGATTCCTAGATTGTTGTTTCATTTTTTAACGAGCTTGCTACAAAGAGGAAAACTATGCTCAAAGCCTCTGTTTCATTTTTTAACGAGCTTGCTACAGAGAATGGAACTATGCTCATTACTCTTTCCTGATCATGGCTTCCAAGAGGATAACGCTCTAGAAGGACACCATGTCAAGGGACAAAACTCGGTCATGGCTTCCAAGAGATCTTCACTGGATGGAAGATAATCACTCTGGAGGGAACATATGTCAAGGGTCTCAACAGGGGCAAGGAGATCAGGCTCCAATAGCCCTACTGAAGAGATCACCATGTCAACTACCAGATCCAAATCATCGAAAGTTGAAAACATGGGAGACAATGCCACATAATTGACATGCGGCGGGGGCGATACTGTCTACATACAAGAACCATTTAGGGAGGTAATCTAGTCAGGACCGATGAATGAAAGTTGATCAATAGTCACAATTCTTCCATCATGAGGGAAAGATATCATGTAGAAAAGAGTGGATACAAGAGCTTTCATAGCATAGACATAATCCCGCCCAAGGAGTAAAGCGAAATCTAAGGGGTCTCAGACTACCATGACATCAATAAAGACAGTTTTCCCTCCAAAAGTTATGGGAAACTGAGGAAGGGTCCCTAAGGGTTGACTGGTTCTTCTGTTAAAATCCAACAGATTCTTTGTAACCGACACAAGCTGAGGACAACCCAAAGTGTACCAAGCAACAGAGGACAAAATACTAATAGACGCACCTTCATCTATCAACATTTGAGGAACGTCTCGACCACAAACCTATACTGTAATCTGGAAAGGAATGTGAGAGGGAAGATGAGGTCCAGTTAGCGCACCCCAATCAAAAAGGATGGCCTCATTACTTGGAGGGGGTTTCACGAGAGAAGGAGGAATTCCCCCAAGCACGGTAGAATATGTATCAATGAGAAAAACGTGGGCAGTATCGGATTTACTCTCTAGAGGGAGAGTAGGATCGACCACATAGGCACTCTTCAAAGGAAGAGTGGGATTGACCGATGATGGAATCGGATCAACCACTTTGGCACTCTTCGGATGAAGGGTGGGACTGACCAAGGAAGGGACTGGATCAGCCACTTTGGCACTCTTCGGATGAAGGGTGGGACTGACCAAGGAAGGGACTGAATCAGCCACTTTGGCACTCGTCAAAGGAGGAGTGGGATTGACCGATGACAGAACCAGATCGACCACTTTGGTTTCATTCTCCAAGGGGAGAATGGGGTCTACGGGTGGAAACAGATCGACCACTTTGGAGTCACTTTCTAACGGGAGAGTGGGATCGACTGAGGATAAAAACTGATCGACCACTTGGGTTACACTCTTTTGATGAAGAGTGGGGCTGATCTATGATGGAACTTGATCAACTACTTGGGTTTGTAGTTCAATCGAGGAGGAAACTAGATTGACCACCTGATCAACCAGACTAACCGAGGATGGAACCGGATTGACCAGTTCATCAACTAACGATGAGTTGGGGGAAAGCTTACGATAACCTTTTGGAAGTTGAAGTTTTTCCAAAAGAGAAGAAGCCTCAGCCATGTGAGGAGAAAGGTGAGAGTAATGATCACCCGTGCATAACATGCAAGGGAACTTGATAGTTTGTTTCTTCTTCCCAACCTTAACATCACTAGTTGATGGGGTATCATCGGCATGATTGACAAAGGCCAATGACGTGGAGGACCACATTTCCAAGACCTGGGTAAGACCGGGGCAATCCCTCAGAAAGTGGTCACCCTTACAAAGACTGCAAGGGAATTTGGGTTTCAGATTCTTTATTTTAATGTTGTTGACCTCATCAACAATCCCAGTACTATTAACGGTAACTGGTTGCTTAGAGACAACATCTCATGTTGTTGGGGCCTTGGTCCTTTTCGGGCTTTTTTTCTTCTTATCCTTCCATTTCTTCTTCTTCTGATCAACTTGGCTACTTGCTTTAGAGCTTTCACTAGGTGAAGAAGGAGAAATGGAAGGAGACTTGATGGACGAAGAAGGTGAAAATTTGACATGAGGTTGATGTGTGGGTGGTGTAATGACATCTAAAGTGTTAGGTGCAGTTGAAACATTGGGAGGATTCAGGATGACCGAAGTGGGGAACAACCAAACTAGTAATCCGATGGTGAGTCCTGGAAGACTCAGTGTGGAAATATACGTAGGACCAAAGTTTCCAAATGAAGGAAAGGTATAAGGTTCCCCAGGAGAAGGGGTTCCTCCACTGGTACTCTCGGGATTCGATGCCATTAACACTGAGTCGACCTAAGGTCCACTAAGTAAAACAAACAACACACGCTATGAATCTGAGAAGCAATCAATCAAACAAACCTTCCTATGATGAAACCACTAGTTGGTGATGAAATCCAATGTCACGAGATCAAAAGAGGAAGGGGTGGGGATAGAGCGGGTGGATCAGTTACGTTCGCAACCTTCTTAACGTACTTACACCTTGGTGTAAGCTTCCACACAGTAATTGTTGATTTACCCTCCAAGGAGCCCGAGTGAGTTTGACCAACGTCTGTTCCAGGTACAGTGAGACTTCCCTTCGCCGTCACCTTGTGTGAGACCCTAAATATTGTAACTACTAAGGTCACCAACTCGTAGTTGACCCCTGGGCAGGTACAGTCGACAGTCCAGTCGGAACGTATGGGCAGGATAACAAGTCTAAAATCAATTTGAAAGGCTCCCACACATAATCTTGGGTATACCTTCCAGTGACCCCCAATATACGATTCGACCACTACAAACGGTTGGGCCACGGAGGGATAATCTTCGTAACTCACCCGAATGCGACCTCGTGCATAACCCCTGTGTGAGAGGGGGATCCCAGCAAGCCTATACGACAGTTGGATTTCACTCTCCCTACCACAAGATACTAAGTTTGTTTGATAGCTTTGGAAAGTTATCCTTTCAACCTATTCCAAATCCCTACACATTAAACTAATGTAGGTTTTCTAATAAAGATGTAAAAATTCTGATAGATTTTAGTTAAGCGTTGATTTTAGTGGCTGTTGTTTACTCAGAGGGTGTATGAAAGTGAAACTGATGGAATGATGACTCAATTCCCAAAAAATTCCTAAAAGATGATAAGCAATCATTTCTTTTCAATGAACGCCTATTTAAGGGAAAGAGAAAGAGTCGTTTTCACTATCAAACACTAATAAGAGATGCCCTCAATCAATTTTGTTCTCAAATCCAATCCAATGTAATGCTGAAACATTTCAGAAAAGATTTCTAATATGCAAACCAATCATTAAGATGTACTTTTTTCGTTTGTATGTGAATGATTAATTCAATGCAAAACTTCTCCTGCCAACTACCCTTTCAGATCAAGGAGATTCGGACAAGCATAAGCAAATTTCGCACAAACAAAACACCCTTTTTGCGATCAAACAAGAGAAAGAAAGACCAAAAAATGCAAAAGTAAGGATAAAGAGATTGGATAATATGACCTCAAAGAACCGAATGAGAAGATTCACAAACTTCTAATGTCCTTCACCAGAGTTCTCGCTTAGTTGGATAGGAGAGAAGAAAGCAGTGGATTGATTTCAAGCTCTCAACAGCAAAAACTCAAAAAATGAGGAAGAAGGGCACAAAATCTGAACAACAAGGTGTTTACTTCTCAGGAGGAAGGATGTCAAATGTTAATAGGAAGAATCATTGAATCACAAAGAACCTCAGCACGTGAAAAAATAGGTTCTGGACCTCAGCAACTGCAATTCTGGAAAAGGTTTTTTGCAAAAAAGGGTTGGCGCTCTGGTGTAAGGGGCACCAGAGTGTTATAGCACTCTGTCTAAGACTAAGGGGGAGTGCCATCACTCTGATACCAAATTAAGGGAGCGCCAGGCTTCTACAGCTCAGAAAAAAGGTCAAAAACCCAAAATTTCAGTCAAGTTTTGGCAATCAAGCTGAGTGTGATGGGATAAGGAGTCAATCAACATATGAAATCAAACATATGGGGTGAACAAGGTCTAAAAACAACAAAGGGTAAGACAAGGTCTATGAGGAAAAATTCAAAACCAAAAGTTTCAATTCGATCCCTAGCGGAGTCTCCAATTTCTGTTGAAGGAAAATCTCCCTGCAGACAAGTAGATCTCCTATTGAGAGCTAGACTCTTAACTCTTAAGAAATAAAATGCTTATCATGGTCACTAAATTCCTTTTAGATATACACAAACTAATGCATGAGGAGGAAGGAGGAAATATGTACCTTTTATCGGCATTTGTCCCTGCACAGTCCGAGTTGAGCTCTGATCTTTTGCTCCTCGATAAGTCCTGTAAACAAACACAGATGCAAACAGCTTCTACTCTATCAGGATTAGCTTGAAAGAGATCTATCTACTTAGAGACAAATTCATGTGAGATTGAACACAAATTAGAAAGAAACAGGCCAAGCGAATCATATTAATGAGGACAAAACATTACTTACAACCATAGATGGAATGCGGCAGTTTCGTCAAGTCCTCCTTGTCTAATCCTTGCTCAAAAGCTCCATGATCGGAATGATGATAGCTTCGCTGATTAGCCTCCACTTCACTGTGTGTTTCCTATGAGATCATAGGTTTCATGCTTCTCATCCCTTTTCCAAATATCACTTATGAGATCATAAGTTTGGTATCATTCTTCATCCCCATCCCTTTCACCATGAGAAAGCCTGCTTATATAGCCTTGGAGAGGCTCAACCACTTGAGATATCTTTGGGGTAAGTTGAAAATTTTCCTCCTTCAGTTAGGGATCTTCTCCAAAATCATGGCTTGACTAGGGATTCGAATCCCACTGCCTTCAGGGATTGAAGGGATCCTTCCCCCATTCATCTCAACAAACCAACTGCTACCCAGAATAGGCAGCGCTCCCTCAAAAAGGGCCATCAGAGTGTTATAGCACTCCCCAGTAGGCTTTAGGGGGGCACCGACACTCCCTAAACCCATCAGCGCTCCCTCAGAAGGGCTATCAGGGCGTTATAATGCTCCCAGACAGTGTAAGGGGGGGCGCCAACACTCCTGAGAGAGGTATAGGGGAGCGCTCTCCTCCAAAAACTCATTTTTTGTGGTTCTTTTAGATGGAAAGAGGTTCATAAGCCTAGTTAACCATTCCTCCTCTTCCAAATCAAGTGTTTGATGTGTGTCAAGTGTCCTCTTTATTTCATTATAGGCATGACATAGGCATCATAGCAGTATGTTTTTCCTGACACTTGCGACACTTGTAATGATGACACTTGTGACACTATCAAAGTGAGTAATTTCGATGTGTAACAATCCTAGTCCCCCATACTCTTTCATCGTGGTCGGTCTACACACAATGATGCTTTTATATTAATGATTTGAATATTTACATATACAAAACGGGCTCTTGGCCTTAGCATCCTAGGCTCTTTGGCCCAACTATCACATAAGCCTCCTAGCTTATCATTACTTGGCTCACCATCCTATGAAACATGTTTACAATTCATGATTTAAAAATTAGGGGCTCGGCCTTGGGGTATTACAATCCCCTCCCCTTATTTTTGCACTGTCCTCAGTGCAATTCTTTTACACCATATCAACAATATTTTCAAAATATTCAAAAATATGTAGGTATTCTTCCCACATTGCATCTTCATGCTCCCAAGTAGCATCCTCATAACTGTACCAGGTCCATTGGATCTTTACAAGCCCTATGGCTTGATTCCATAGATGTTTGATTTTTTGGTCCAGAATGCATAATGGATGCACTTGGGTAGTGCCTTCTTGCTCCACCATAATCACATTCCAATTAATTACATTATTAACATTAGGTATATATTTCTTGATAAATGATACATGGAATACATTATGAACATACATAGATGCAGGCAATGCAATCATAAAAGCTACTAGACCAATCCTCTCTAGGATTTCAAATGGTCCACAATATCTAGCTGCCAACTTGGAACAGCTTCCCAACTTCAGTGAACTTCTATTGGCCTTAACCTTCAAGAATACATGATCACCCACTTTAAACTTTTTGTGAGTTCTACTCTTGTCAGCATAGATTTTTTTCCTGTCTTGGGAAGCCTTTAAATTATGTTTAATCCTCAACATTTGCTAGCATCGTTTTTTCCTATCTTGGGAAGCCTTTAAATTATGTTTAATCCTCAAAATTTTCTCTTTCATTTCTCTGAACAATTTTGGCCCAATCACTGCCTTATCAGCTGGATTGTCCCAACTTACAAGAGTGTTACACTTCCTGCCATAAAGTGCTTCAAATGGGCTCAACTTCAAAGATGCTTGGTACCCATTGTTGTAAGAAAACTCTACCAAGTGTAGCTAGTCTTCCCACTTTGATGGTTTGTCCATCACATACATTCTCAACATATCTTTTATTACTTGGTTTACCCTCTTTGTCTTCCCATCAGACTTGGGATGATAGGTTGTACTGAAGTTCAGATTAGTTTTGAACCCCTTGAAAATTCCCTTCCAAAATTTTAAAGTGATTTTTGGGTCTCTATCAAACACAATTGTCTTTGGAATACCATTGAATCGGGTCACTTCCCTCATATAAATAATAGAAACATTGGTTTCTTTGTCAGTATTCTTCAATGGAATACAATGGGAAGAATTGGTAAGCTTGTCCACCACTACCATGATAGAATCATGATGCTTGCTTTTCCTTGGCAATTTGGTGATGAAATCCATTGTCACCTCTTCCCATTGACACTCAGGATTGGGTAATGGTTGCAACAACCCAACTAGGTTTCTATGCTCAGCCGTGACCCTTTGACACTCCATACATGTGGAAATGTACTAATCAATTTATTTCTTTATACTTGGCCAATAGTATTGGCTCCTGACTGCTGCCACTATTTTTTGATATCCTAGGTGTCCAACATAAGGCACATTATGCATCTCCTTCAAGATCATACTTTTCAATTCCATATAATTGGGTATAAAAATTATGTTCATGTACAGGATCATTCCATCATCTCCCAATTTATAGTCTTCGACTGTATGTTGCACTTTACCTTGCTACAATTTTGTTACCATATCCATGTACTGCAAATCTACTTTTGCAGCTTTAGAAATTCTACCTTTAAGATATGTTTGGTACATGATAATGGTTGTAGCATTTAAATCATGCACTCTCCTGTTGAGTGCATAAACCACTTTGTTCTCCCTTCCTTTGATGTGCTTGATATCAAAGTCATACTCACAGAGGAATTCCAACCATCTACTTTTCCTGGCATTTAAAGTTGGCTGATCAAACAAATACCTCAGACCATTATGGTCTGTCCTCAGTTAAAATTTATTTCCCATGAGGTATTTCCTCCACTTCTTTAAGGCATGTACTATGGATTCCAAATCCAAATCATGAGTGGCATAGAGACTTTCATGATCTTTCAAATTTCTGGATTCAAAACATACTACCAAACCATTCTGACTGAGGACTCCACCAAGTCCCTCTTTGCATGAATCTGTGCAAACCATGAATTCCTCATTAGGATCTGAAATTCTTAGAATCGGAGCATTGGTTAACAAGTGTTTCAATTGTTGGAAGCTATTTTCACATTCAACTGTCCATTGAAACTTCATCCCCTTCCTTTGCAAGGAAGTGATTGGGTGAGAAATCCTTGAAAACCCTGCAATGAATCTTTTGTAGTAGCCAACTAGACCCATGAAGGATCTGACTTATGTCACATTATTAGGTGTTTTCCATCCTTTAATGGCCTCAATATTTTTAGGGTCCACTGTTATCCCTACTTCGGATATGATATGCCCCAAATAGTTAATTATGTTTTGATAAAATGAGCACTTGCTCAATTTCTCATATATTTGATGCTCTCTTAGCACTTGCAACACCATACTCAAATAATGCTCATGCTCTTCTTCTGACTTGGAATATACAAGGATGTCATCCAGAAAGATAATGAAAAACTTGTCTAAATATTCTCGAAAAACACCATTCATTAAAAACATAAAAACAGTTGGTGCATTTGATATCCAAAATGGCACCACTATGAATTCGTAGTGATTGTACCTTGTTATGAAGTAAATCTTGTTTATGTCTTCAACTTCAATCCTTACCTAATGGTATCCGGACCTGAGATCAATCTTTGAAAATATCCTTGCATCCTTCAACTGATCGAAGAGATCATCAATCCTTGAAAAGGGATACTTGTTCTTCACATTTACTTTATTTAACTGCTTGAAATCAATACACAATCTCAAGGTCCCATCTTTCTTCTTCACAAATAACACTAGGGCACCCCAAGGTGACACACTTGGGCGTATTTACCCCTTCTTCAATATCTCTTCAAGTTTCATTTTCAACTCCTTCAGCTCTGGATTACTCATTCTGTAGGAAGTCTTTGACATTGGAGCTACTCCAGGCATCAAATTTATAGAGAAATCAATATCTCTCTTTGGGGTTAGTCTTGATATCTCCTTAAACACATCCTCAAACTATTTTATGACTACTTGATATTCTATATATAGCACACTATCCTTAGGTGTTTACTCCATATGAGTTGCAAACACTTCGAAACCCTTCCTATAACACTTATTCATCTACATTGTTGATATTTCTTGGACAATAATTTCCCTAGGAATTCCTTCAACTGCTCTTGAGTTTCCTTCCTCATCTAGCAAAGTGAATTCCTTGTTATGACAATCTAATATGGTATGGTGTTGTTCCAACCAATCCATACCAATTATACAGTCATGTGAACCCAAAGGAAATATTTTCAGATATGCCTTGGTATTTATTATTATGAGGGAAAAACTCTCTATGGCCAAGGGTAAACCACAACAGATAGGTATGACTGCAGAAATCAACTCAATTCCAACATATGCTATATGAACTAATGTGCAAGATAAGAAAGAGGCCTACCTCGATCCAATGTTTGACGATGTTCCACTATTGAGCACTTCGACCCAAAGCTTTATACCTGCAATAAGTTCTTAACAAACGAGCAGAGCAAGTATATAGTGATGATATAAAGGGGTTAGCACATTAGATAGCATAATTCATCAATAAACATTACAAACATGCCCATGGATAATAATCATACATTTTCAATATACCAATATGATATGAAAGGAGTATTTCTATTAATAATTGATCAACAGAAGTGACAACATTACAGACTTTCGTGTCGGCACTGTTCGAAACCAAGAAACCAAGTTCCTTCCAACTGGGCCTCCACCATTTCAATCCTCCACCAAAGGCAAGCTCATAAGAGAGAGTCAATGAGGTTCTCTCAACAATAGGGAAAGAGCTTGGGGGCTGAACACTGTGTTTAGATGTAACACACCCACTATGACATAATAAAATTTTCACTTTTCCTCAAGGGACAGAATTCCCCGAGTCCCTACGGGACCTGATACAGACCCTGCCATGCCTTAACCGCACTCATCTGATCAACGGTTATGGCCACGGGCCTAACTAGTATAGCATCCTTTCACTCTTCGCGACTCGACGCTACCAGAGTGTCGAGTTTTTCGACTCTAATAAACCTCGAAAGGCGATAGTTGATTTCCCTCTGACTCTTTTCGCTACTCGCAACCTTGCAGGTTGAAGCGTCAAGCTCTCATGCTCTTCTTCTTAGAAGTTCTGAGACGCAAAAGTTAGCGATGGTTTGACTTCCTTTTCTCCCTTCTCGCAACTCTCAACCTTGCGAGTTGGGGCGTCAAGCCTTCGTGCTCCTATCTTGCAAACCTTCGAGACGCTAAAGTCAGCGATGGTTTGACTTCCTTTTTGCATTTCTCGAAACTCACAACCTCGCGAGTTGGAGCAGCGAGCCTTCGTGCTCTTATCTCGTGAACTTTCGAGATGCAAAATTCAGCGATGGTTTGACTTCCTTTTTTCACTTCTCGCAACTCTCAACCTTGTGAGTTGGGGCATCGAGCCTTCATGCTCCTATCTCGCGAACTTTCGAGACACGAAAGTCAGTGATGGTTTGACTTCCTTTTTTCACTTCTCGCAACTTGCAACCTCGCGAGTTGGGGCATCAAGCCTTCGTTCTCCTATCTCGCGAACCTCCAAGATGCGAGAAGGCAACAGAATGTTGACTCCTTCCTAGGTGACACGTGTCCACCCGTCGGCCACGCAAGCCCCACCTGATGGATGTGCCACATGTTCTCACGAGCCTTGGCTCTCGGCACTTCGTGACTTCTACGGTCGAAAGTGGCCCCTTCCAACCTCTGAACCCCTGAACCCCCGATATACGATATCTTCATGGAGTTCTGATCCAATGGTCCTCCCGTTCCTAGATTTAACAGTTCCTATTTTCCTCCTCGTGTTTCGCACTTCACGACTTCGTGGGTTGAAGAACTCAACCCTTGTGCTCTCTTCTTACGAAACCCTAAGATGCGAAATCCTGAACTTGGACCTCTTCCGGACTGCACCAACCCTAACCACCTTGCAACTCTGTAGGATCCAATAGTTATCAGTTGTTCGCCACTTCCATCTCGAAGTGTCTCTATCGTCCGTTTCTCCTCTCTTCTACACGCGTCTGGACATACATTTTCGATGACTCAGATCTGTTTCACTCCAGCTAATCTAATGATAGTTGTAGCTCATCCCTGAGCATGCACTTCTCTTTCTTCTCCTTGGAATATTTCTTAAGTATCAAAGGTCTCGACGTTTGCTTCTCCTCTGCGACCTTCGCAGCTATGGCTCCATGCACAAAACAACACTATCCCTCCCGGGCTTCTCTACTCTGAAGCCATGAAAGATTTCCTTGACCTCTGTGAATTCCTATAGGGTCTGTGCATCTGACCAGGTGTTATCTGTCCCGAGCTTCGTCAAATATGAGGGACTTGGGAGCTTTTCACTCTTTCTCCTGGGTTTGACTCTTAAAAGAGTCTTTAGCACATCTATTGCTTTCCTTCATCAAGTCTAGGACTTGAGTGGGTCTCGATCTCTTCTTGCTTTACAGGGAGCCTGTGCATAACTGCACTACCTCTCCTAAGATATGCCTTGGCCAGTATGGCCACTTCTCATAAGACCACAGTCTTATTCCCTTCGAGACTTATCAATATGAGAGCCCGATCCCTTGTCAACGGGACTCCCGAATTCACAATTTCCGATTTCCTGAAATGAGTAATCGTGTGACACGTGGCCTCCTTTAATCGGACGGTTCAGATCTATTTCAGGACTTTTCCCCCTATTCACGAGGGCTTAACCCTCATCTATCTCCCTACAAATATAACAACTGTCGGGTTTTCTAGCTTAAGATCTGACGGTTCAGATCGGTCCCAACACCACGCACTCTCCCACTACTCCCTAGATGTGGAAAAACCAACGGTCCAGATATTCTTACACACCTTAGGGATCGACGGTCCCAGTGTCTTCGCTACTCATGAAAACAAGGGAAAGGGGTTGAGTCATTTAATTCCCCCCTCTTCTCCTTCCAATCTAACAGTTGTGAGTGACCGCAGATCTTCCGACAGGATCTCACCCGTCAAACGATACTTATCCCTACACAGCCATCTCGAGATTTCAAGAGGATCATTCCTCCTCGTGCAGGGTTACTAAGGAATTGCGCCTTCACATCCTCTTTCCAGGTTCTTGATGGGATTTTCAAGGAGGGTATCTCTATCTCGAGAACCAGACGTGAAGTCTGAATTAGATCAATATGCATATAAATAGCGATTTATGAAAACATAAGCCACACATAGTCTTTCTAGTATAAACATGCATCTACCAGTACTGATCAAAACACCATACAGACATTATTGCACTAAAATCATTCACTATTTTACATCTTATGAGCATAAATGTCAGAATATATATATATATATATATATATATATATATATATATATATATATTTCAAGATGCCAAAGACAAAACACTTATCATAAAACACCAGAGGTGATGCAACTGCTGAGAGGGGTGCTCGTTTCCACCCAACCGTAGGCTCAGCGACTCCCAATGGATTTACCACTAGCCACCCCAGAGATGAGACCATGATACTGTGAGACTGCATCCCATCTGCCAGTGACCGAGAACGAAGGTTACTCTCCTTCTTCTTTACTATCACTCACTCTGCATATTTTTCCAGAGTTCTTCCTCCCTCACGTCTGCCCGTGATCACACACTCCTCCTAGCTTTTTCCTTTCCGGCGAGGTTACATGTGGCACGATCTCCCTCGCGGTGGTCAGGTGTCAGGACCCCATGGATGAGCGATTTTACCCCCATCCCTCATTACGCATGAGGAGCCATCCACCTACCAACCTGCGAGTAATTAATTTCAGGCTAGCGAGTCGCTCTTGGTTCTCCGGGCCAGTGAAGACCAAATACGGTATTGGTTTTTGGTGGAAGTTAATGCCACCATTCCAGGTGCCTTCCACCACCTTTATCTAGCCATCATGGTCTCTTTTTAAGCATACTCCCCTCTCAGTAGTCCTACAATATATATATTCATAATATTATTCACATTCATCGACCTTTTTCACAAGGTCTATTCACATCACACATTCACATTTTTGAGTTTGCCACAATACTTGGCCAGTATAGTTATTTTTTACAGACTGGGGGAAACAAGGTGTTACAATTCCCTCCCCCTTAAAGGAACATTGTCCTCGATGTTATATCTATCAACATGACATACATGTACAGAAGTAAACAAAATTGGATATGTCTGTCTCATGGCATCCTCCATTTCCCATGTAGCCTCATCTAGGAAAAAATGTCTCCACTGCACCTTGACCCGTGCAATGGTTCTTTTTCGAAGCGGGGTTTCCTTTCTGTCTAGTATGCAGTGGGTTTCTGGTATAAATTCTCCCTCCGGTTCCACCTGAATCACAGACCAATCAATTATATGATTAGCATCATGTACATATTTCTTCAATAATGAAACATGGAAAACATTATGTGCTTTGACTGTGGGAGGAAGTGCTAGCCGATAGGCTACAGGTCCCACTTTATATAGAACCTCAAAGGGTCCACAATACCGAGGTGCCAACTTGGCACAAGCTCCCATTTTCAGGGAACTCTTCCTGGGCCTAACTCTGAGATATACATGGTCTCCCGTTTTGAACTCTCTTGGAGTTCTCTTTTGGTCAGCATAACTTTTCTGTCGGTTTTGAGCGATCTTCAGATTTTGTTTTATCTGAGTCACTTGTTGTTCCATTTCTTTTAACATGTCGGGTCCAAAAGATATCTTGTTTACAGGAATACTCCAGCTGACTGGAGTATTACACGGCCTACCATAGAGGACCTCGAAGGGACTCATCTTTAGGGATGCTTGGTAGCCGTTGTTGTAGGCAAATTCTACCAGTGGTAGGTAGTCTTCCCATTTCTTGGGTTGATGCATTACATGCATCCTTAACATGTCTTCTAATATTTGATTCAATCTTTCTGTCTGTCCATCGGTTTGAGGGTGATAGGCGGTGCTAAACAACAATTTGGTCTCTAAACCAGTCATCGGTGATTTCCAAAAGTTAGAAGTAAAATTCGTGTCTCTGTCAAACACGATCTCTTTCGGCATACCATGCAGTCTGAATATCTCTTTCATGAATACCTGGGCAATATCTATTGCCTTGCAAGTTGATTTGACAGGGATGAAATGAGCAGACTTGCTCAATTTATCCACCACTACCATAATGGCATCGTTCTGTTTGGTCGAAGTTGGTAATCCAGTGATGAAATCCATGGAGATGGTTTCCCATTTCCATTCTGGGATTGGTAAAGGTTGCAATAACCCTGCTGGATGTCGGTGTTCTGCTTTAACCTGCTAACATTCTATGCATTTGGCCAAGTACTCGGCTATGTCTTTCTTCATTCCAGGCCAATAGAATTGTTTCCTGGTGGTAGTGATCATCTTCTGGTATCCTGGATGACCATAATAGGGTCTTTTATGTAGTTCATCCAGTATGAACCTCTTCAAGTTGTCACAATCTGGAATATAAAATCTATTTCTATAAGTGATCAGACCTCCTTCGGTCATCTGGTAGCCTTCATATTTGACTCCGGCGGGTTCTTCCTGCAGGTATAAGGTCATGGTATGAACGAAGGGATCTGCTTCTTGTGCATTTCTAATTCTTTCCTTGACATCTGTCTCGCAGGTGCTCACCGCTTCCTGGTGAATTGTTTTCATGCTTTTGCTAAGGGCATCGGCAACCCTATTTTCTTTTCCTTTAATGTGTTTGATTTCGAAATCAAATTCACTAAGGACGGCCATCCATCTAGCCTGTCTGGTGTTGAGCTTTGGTTGATCAAATAGGTATCGCAATCCATAATGATCTATCATAAGTACAAATTTTTTTCCCAAGAGGTAATGCCTCCACATTTTCAAGGCATGCACTATGGCATCCAGTTCTAGATCATGGGTCACATAGTTGACTTCATGCTCGTTCAATTTTTGGGATTCATAGCAAATCACACTTCCTTTCTACATAAGGACTCCTCTGAGCCCTTCCTTATAGGAATCTATGCACACAGGGAAGTCATCTTCTGGGTCGGCGATTTTCAGCACGGGTGCATGGGTCAGTCGATGTTTCAGGGTTTGAAATCTTTCTTCACATTTCTGTGTCCATAGGAATTTTTTCCCCTTCTTCTGGAGGGCAGTGATTGGACAACCAATATTGGAGAATCCTTTTATAAATCTCCTATAGTATCCTGCTAATCCCATAAAGGATCTGATGTCCGAAACATCCTTTGGGGTAGGCCATTCCATGATAGACCTGATTTTGTCAGGGTCTACCGCTACTCCTTCTTTGGAGAGAACATGACCTAAGTAATGTACTTCCTTCTGGAAGAATTCACATTTTCTAAATTTGGCATAGAGCTGATGTTCTCTTATCACTTGCATCACAAGTCTAAGATGCTCCTGACGCTCTTTTCTATTCTTGGAGTAAATTAATATATCGTCAATAAAAACAAGCACAAATTTGTCTAGGAACTTGCTGAGTACATTGTTCATCAAGCACATAAAAGTGGCATGGGCATTGTTCAACCCAAATGGCACCACCACAAACTCATAGTGACCATACCTCGTTCGGAAGGCAGTTTTATGGATGTCTTCACCATTGATTCGGACTTGATGGTATCCCGACCTCAAATCAATCTTTGAGAAAATAGATGCACCCCCCAATTGATCGAACAGGTCATCGATCTTGGGCAAGGGGTACTTGTTATTTATGGTTACCTTATTGAGTTGCCTATAATCTATACACAGTGTAAGGGTACCGTCCTTCTTTTTCATGAACAGGACTGGTTCTCCCCATGGAAACACGCTAGGCCAAATATAGCCTTTATCCATCATTTCTTTTAATTGCAACTTGAGTTCAACTAACTCGGGTATGCTCATCTAGTAGGGGGTCCTAGACACTCGCACCGATCCCAGTGCAAGTTCTATCGAGAATTCTATGTCCCTTCTCGGAGGTAGACCCGGTACCTCTTCCGGAAACACATCTCTGTATTCTCTCAGGATAGGGTGATTGTCAAGGCTTGGTTTTTCACCTTCGATTGTGTTCAACACTTGGATTGCATATAGGGGACATCCCTTTCGGCAATACTTTCTCATTTGCAAAGCTGATATTTGTCTCACTGAGACAGGTTTTTGGATCCCTTGAAGGGTTATCCTCTTCCCTTCCTTACATACACATTCTAAGGTCTTATGGTAACAGTCCAATCTGGATTTATGGGTAGCTAGCTAGTCCATACCAATCAACAGATCATATGATTCCAGGGGTGATAAGTTAAGGGTTGTTTGGGTGGGGAATTCACCCAACATTAATTGGCAGGCTGGTATAACCTCTGCTACCCTTCTTTTGGTGCCAGTGGCTAACTGTACCAACCATGGCTTGGTATGTTTTCGTGACTGTAGCTTACACTTATCAACAGCTTTAGGAGATATATAACTCAAATTTGAACCATGGTCAATTAAAACAAACACTAGATGGTTGGAAATCATACCTTCTATTTTCACTACTGAAGCTTGGTGGTCGGCTTGGTTATTATCCAAGGATGCATAAATTTTTGGCACACTCCTGGCCACATCATTGATGGTAGTAGCTTCTTGGATGTTATAAATCCTCCAACTATTTTGTTGTCAGTGTGGACAGTCTCTCAATAGATGTTCTTCCCCGCAACGCCAACATTTCAAAGGTTCTCTCTTTGGGTTATCAGTCTTCACTGATATGGGTCCAGAATTTTTATTCCAGCTCAAGGAGGGAAAATTTTTCTGGTGCATACTCCAAGATGGGAAGTTCATTCTTGGGTTCTTCTTATAGTTCTTAAATCCTGGGGATTTAATCCCCTTTTTCTGAAATCTCGAACTATTCTTCTGTCTCCATCCTTCGCAAGGTTCCGCTCGATGTCCAAATTGTTCATGACAATAGGTTGCCTTTCGAATAGTGCCTTCTAGGGTCTTTGGCTCATCAAATTAAATTCTATTCTGGTAGTCCTTGGGTAGCCCACTGATGAAGCACTGCACCTTTGCCTTTTCTATTTTTATATAAGGTATATACCTCAACAAATCGAGGAATATGTTGGCATATTCCTCTATAGTGAGTTGCAACAGTTTGAGTTCATAAAACTCTTTTGTCTTCTCGTCGAAATATTTTTCTGACAAATACTTCTTTTGGAAGTATTTCTCAAACTGTTTCTAGGACAGATCCTCTTCGCGAACCCCTTTCACATTTTTAAGATCTTCCCACCAAATGGAAGCCTTTCCGTTCAGATTGAAGGTGGCTACTCGGGCCTTCAAATTTTCTGAAAAATCATGGACTCTGAAATATTTCTTTAGTCCAAGCAGCCAGGCCTCTGCTTCCTCTCCCTTCTTTATCTCACCATCAAAGGAGGGTGGTTTGGCCTTTCTGAATTCCTCAAATTTATGACCCTTGGAAGTCTTTTGCTTCTTCTGTTTTCTTCGAGAATAGGAACTGGTTCTACTGCTGGAAGAGTCTTCTGAACCACCAGCTTCCTTCTCAGAGGAATCACTCGGCACTGGTCCCTTACCTCTGGGGTGGACCTTTTTCAAGGTGCTCCTCTCAGTTTGGCCACTGATATGACCATGTTTCTAAGTTTCAGGTTCATGCTGCATTTTTTTTGCAGATCGGATAAACTCTGCAATAAAACTGCGTTAATTTCTATATGCTTTTCTTGTTCTTTCATCATCCTTTCATTGTCAGCCTTGCAGCTTTGCAACTCGACCATGAGACTCCTCACAGTCTCAGCTAGATCTAGAGGGGTCCCTATTGCCCTTCTCTTGTCAGACTCTTCATCTCTACTGTTGGAGCCCTCTCCCACCACTTGGTGAATCACCATTCTCTGCGTCTATAAATTCCCGTGGCTGATCATCCGCTTAGGTGAAAAAGACAAACGCTGGTTGTTAGTCAATAGTTAGATACATTTTTATAACTCGCACAAAAATTCATAATTCTTTCACATGCATACACAGTCGGGTTCTTATTTTCAAGCTTTGATCTTTTTTTTTTTTTTGAATTAAGAGGGTGTAAGTTAGAGGGTTACTCCTTTTAGGAGTGTTTCGAATGGAGCTTCTGCACAACTCGTTCATGAGCCCAAGTAGGCCAAGCACTATAACCATGCTCTGATACCAATTTGTAACACACCCGCTACGGCATAATAAAATTTTCGCTTTTCCTCAAGGGAAAGAATTCCCCGAGTCCCTACGGGACCTGATACAGACCCTGCCATCCCTTAACCACACTCATCTGATCGATGGTTATGGCCACAGGCCTAACCAGTATAGCGTCCTTTCACTCTTCGTGACTCGGTACTACCAGAGCGTCAAGTTTTTCGACTTTGATAAACCCCGAAAGGTGATAGTTGATTTCCCTCTGACACTTTTCGCTACTCACAGCCTCGTAGGTTGAAGTGTCGAGCTCTCATGCTCTTCTTCTTCAAAGTTCTGAGATGCGAAAGTCAGTGATGTTTTGACTTCCTTTTCTTCCTTCTCACAACTTGCAACCTCGCAAGTTGGGGCGTTGAGCCTTCGTGCTCCTATCTCGTGAACCTCCAAGACACGAAAGTCAGCGATGGTTTGACTTCCTTTTTGCATTTCTCGCAACTCACAACCTCGCAAGTTGGGGCATCGAGCCTTCGTGCTCCTATCTTGGGAACTTCTGAGATGCGAAAGTCAGCAATGGTTTGACTTCCTTTTTTCATTTCTCACAAATCACAACCTCACGAGTTGGGGCATCGAGCCTTCGTGCTCCTATCTCGCGAACTTCCAAGATGCGAAAGTCAATGATGGTTTGACTTCCTTTTTTCACTTCTCGCAACTCGCAAACTCACGAGTTGGGGCATCGAGCCTTCATGCTCCTATCTCGCGAACCTCTGAGACGTGATAAGGCAACAGAATGTTGACTCCTTCCCAGGTGACGCGTGTCCACTCGTCGGCCACACAGGCCCCACCTGATGGATGTGCCACGTGTTCTCACGAGCCTCGGCTCTCGACACTTCACGACTTCTACGGTCAAAAGTGGCCCCTTCCAACCTCCGAACCCCCGAACCCCTGATATATGATATCTTCATGGAGTTCTGATCCAACGTTCCTCCTGTTCCTAGATTTAACAATTCAGATTTTCCTCCTCGCATTTCACACTTCGCGACTTCGTGGGTTGAAGCACTCAACCCTTGTGCTCTCTTCTTACAAAACCCTGAGATGCGAGATCTTGAACTCGGACCTCTTCCAGACTGCACCAACCCTAACCACCTTGCAACTCTGTAGGATCCAACAGTTATCAGCTATTTTCCACTTCCATCTCGAAGAGTCTCTACCATCCATTTCTCCTCTCTTCTTCACGCGTCTGGACGTACATTTTCGATGACTCGGATCTATTTTGCTCCAACTAATATAATGGCAGTTGTAGCTCTTCCTTGAGCATGCACTTCTCTTTCTTCTCCTTGGAAGATTTCTTAAGTATCAAAGGCATCGGCCTTTGCTTCTCCTCTGCGACCTTCGCAGCTATGGCTCCATGCACAAAATGGCACTATCCCTCTCGGGCTTCTCTACTTTGAAGCCGTGAAAGATTTCCTCAACCTCTATTAATTCCTACAAGGTCTGTGCATCTGACCAGGTGCTATCTATCCTGAGCTTCGTCAACTATGAGGGACTTGGGAGCTTTGTGCTCTTTCTCCTGGGTTTGACTCTTAAAAGAGTCTTCAGCACATCTATTGCTTTCCTTCATCAAGTCTAGGACTTGAGTGGGTCTCGGTCTCTTCTTGTTTTAGAGGGATCTTGTGCATAACTGCACTACCTCTTCTGAGCTATGCCTTGGCCAGTATGGCCACTTCTCATAAGACCACAGTCTTATTCCCTTCGAGACCTATCAATACGAGAGCCTGATCCCTTGTCAACGATACTCCTGAATTCACAATTTCTGATTTCTCGAAATGAGTAATCGCGTGACACGTGGCCTCCTCTAATCGGACGATTCAGATCTATTTCGGGACTTTTGCCCCTATTCACGAGGGTGTAACCCTCATCTATCTCCCTACAAATCTAACGAATATTGGTTTTTCTAACTTAAGATCTGACGGTTTAGATCGGTCCCAATGCCACGCACTCTCCCACTGCTCCCTGGACGTGGAAAAACCAACAGTCCAGATATTCTTATGGACCTTAAGGATCGATGGTCCTGGTCTCTTTGCTACTCGTCAAAGAAAGCGAAAGGGGTTGAGTCATTTAACGCCCCCCTCTTCTCCTTCCAATCTAACGGTCGTGAGTGACCGCAGATCTTCCGACAGGATCTCGCCCGTCAAATGATACTTATCCCTACACAGCCATCTCGGGATTTCAAGAGGATCGTTCCTCCTTGTGCAGGGTTACTAAGGCCTTGCGCCTTCACATCCTCTTTCCAGGTTCTTGATGGTATTTTCAAGGAGGGTATCTCTATCTCGAGAACCAGACGTGAAGTTTGAATTAGATAAGTATGCATATAAATAGTGATTTATGAAAACATAAGCCACACGTAGTCTTTCCAGTATAAACATGCATCTACCAGTACTAATCAAAACACCATACAGGCATTCTTGCACTAAAATCATTCACTATTTCACATCTTATGAGAATAAATGTCAGAATATATATATATATATATATATATATATATATATATTTCAATATGCCAAAGACAAAACACTTATCAGAAAACACTAGAGGTGATGTAACTGCTGAGAGGGGTGCTCGTTTCCACCCAACCGTAGGCTCAGCGACTCCCAACGGATTTACCACTAGCCACCCTTGAGCTGAGACCATGATAATGCGAGACTGCGTCCCGTCTGCCAGTGATCGAGAACAAAGGTTACTCTCCTTCTTCTCCGCTATCACTCACTCTGCATATTTTTCTAGAGTTCTTCCTCCCTCGCGTCCGCCCGTGATCGCACACTCCTCTTGCCTTTTTCCTTTCCGGCGAGGTTGTGTGTGGCACGATCTCCCTCGTGGTGGTCAGGTGTCAAGACCCCACGGATGGGCGGTTTTACCCCCATCCCTCATTACTCATGAGGATCCATCCACCTACCAACCTGCAAGTAATTAATTCTGGGCCAGCGAGTTGCTCTTGGTTCTCTGGGCCAGTGAAGACCAAATACGGTATTGGTTTTCAGTGGAAGTTAACGCCACCATTCTACGTACCTTCCACCACCTGTATCCAGCCATCGTGGTCTCTTTTTCATCATATTCCCCTCTCAGCAGTCCTGCAATATATATATTCATAATATTATTCACATTCATCGACCTTTTTCACAAGGTCTATTCACATCACACATTCACATTTTTGAGTTTGCCACAATACTTGGCCAGTATAGTTATTTTTTACAGACTGGGGGAAACAGGGTGTTACATCAGACTTGAGGGACAAATGGATGCAGACTCAATATGAAGTAATTTCTCCAGAGTAACCTTGCTCTCAAAGTTGAATGTTTTCTCCTCCTTTCCCATAGCTCGAAATTGTTCTTTTATAGCCTTCAGAATGCAACTGAAGGGTCAATTCGGAACGTTTCTAGTATGTGGAAGGCCAAGGATCAGAGATCTTCTATCATGACATGGAAACCCAACCTCATTTTTATATTTTTTGGAACAAATCCCGATGTACACGGGCTGTAGTGGAGTAGATAGTGTATATGCATCTTGCATAGTTGATAGAGAGCGTATATGTGGGAAAATGTATATTTTGGCTCTGGATTCATCAAAAAGGGATGACAAGTTTGCATAGGGAAATGGAAAAAGGCCCTCTGTGCAAGATAGCAATGGTGAGGCAAATCTTGCTATAATAGATGCCCCCTAATGTGTGAGATCGAAGGAGTATCTACGATGGCCGAAATACATTATAAATAACCCAGAAGTGGAGTGGTAGAGAACCAACTGGACGAACTCAATTGCTTATTACATTATGTACTGATTTTGCATACATGGCTGCTAAGAATACAATGCAGATCCATGTGGAAAATATACCAAACAAGTGTTCATGGCCATGAATAGGCAAATACAAATGAGGTTGTATGCCAAAAGTTGTCATATTCACAAACAAGGCCTAGTGAAACCAATCTCAAAATAATTCTAAAGATATATGTATACCATGGAGTACAAACTGATCTCCCATGATCACTGAAGTCAAATAGGTGTTGGTCCCATGAAAAGGAAACAACAGCTCAAGAAAGTTGCGGCCACATAGTGATGTCTTCAATTATTCTACACAATCCACCAAGGTGCAAGTCTACATCATGTGAAAAAAAGAGTTGAGGTCGAACATGATGAGACATCATTTGATTTAGCGATCATTAAGGTATATCGTTAACAAACGCGAGATAGCCTACCAATAATGAAAGTAGGTATCAAGGCACCAAGTACATTTCTACAAGTGTGAATAAAGGAGTTGGTGTCGAACACTTGAGAAACCCATTGATCAGGAGACATTGATGTATTCCCATCTGTCAATGGAAAGAGAGCCTGCCACTAATGACTGCAAGCCTCAAGGCACTCACGAAACTGTAGGTCCCATATCCAGAATAAATGAGCTGAAATCGATGGAAAGAGACCCATTGAAAGGAGATCGTTAAGGCATCTCTCATCATTCAACACGAGGAACAAAGAAGGAGCTTCATGATTTGGTGGATATCAGATGAATAACATTTTCATGAACCAACGATTTTGTGCATCTTTTACGTGTGCCAAATGAAATTGGTACACAAAAAAGACCCTCTGAATAGCAGCCAATGATGAAAAATGTTGACAAAGGTGAGGAAACCACCAATAAGGCTAATGGAAACCAAGACAACGAATCCTAAAGTGTGAATAGATGTCTTGCTGCCAAACACAAGGGAAACCACCCAGTCAACAACCAATGATGAAGTGTCTATTGTTGGGTTCAAGGTGACCTATCAATGATGAAAGTAGGGCCAGGGTGCACGATAAGACCATAGTATCATGTGATTCTGAGACAAACTGAGGGTATGGCCGACATGCAAATCCAATATTTCTGAGGATTGGCCGACACGGGTTGATATAATTACTTTGAACAAGAGCATGTGATGCAGACGTAGACTACGTCCGCTCACAGGATCATTCTGTCTAATTCATGAGCCAAAGAGGCTCTCTCGACTCCCACTGGAATCTCTGTTAAAATCTGATCCACAGGTCCTTCCTTTTCCTCACGGCCTTCTGCACTCGACCGATGCCCTTTTCCACAACAGGGCAAATGGATATTCGGACTTCGAGGTTTCTAGATTCCCGATGACAGGAATCCCCTGTCTTCTCTCTCCCCCGATCGCCAAAGTGACGATACGCCGAAGCACTTCAGTAAAATTTAGCTCCCAGGGCTATCTCCCAGTCCATGTGACCACTATTTCATATGACCGCAGCCCTAATTATTTTGGGATTTATTGATGTGAGAGCCCGATCTCCTGTACTGTTGACTCTCAAAACACCGATCTTCGAGATGCCAAAATGGCGCTTGTCCCAGCGTTCTCCTTTTTGGAATTTTGGGCTCTGAAATACCGAAATGCCGAAGCTCTTGTCCTCAGGATCCCCGATCCTCCAAATCCCGATTTCTCGAAGTGACATCAGCTGGCCCCACAACGGTACTTTCTTCCTTTTCATGATTTTGGACTTCGCGTTCCTGAAATGTATTTTGGGCTCTCGTCCTCGGAACCCCCGAAGTTTCGATTCCCAAAACTTCGATATGACGGCTGCTTGGAAACCCTTTTCGGGATTTTGTGTTTCGGGTTCTCCCGATGTGAAAATCCTCCTCACCATTGTTCCTTCGCACTCCCGACTTCCGATGTGCCGAAGTGACTTCAATATCTGCCATGTGTCTAAGTACTCCCCCCCCCCACTATGAAACATCCGATGTGTCGAGGTTTCGGATTTCGCGATTTCACGAATCCAAACGCTGAAGTTTTGGTCCTTCCAGCCACGAAACCCTGAAACGGAATTTCGTGAGTAGATCCAACGGTCCTCGTTGGAGTGAATCTACGGCTCTCTCTCTCTCCTGAGCTTCCTCTTGCAAAAAATGACCACCGTAACCTCCTTGCTCCTCCGCGAGATCTAACGGCTCGCGGGACTTCGCGAATTCTCTATGGAGAATCTCGACCCTCCACTTCTCCCTTTAAGGACTTCTGTGAAGTAAACCAAAAGTTTCTCGACGGGACTTAATCACCTGTAATGCAGTGACATTGCGCCTTCTTAATGCTTCAAGGCACCAACCTCCTGTGCTTTTCTTCGACAACCTCGAAGACTCTATCCCTCCTGAGCTTTCTCCAACTCTGAGTCTTAAAGAAGACTCTTGCACGCACTCCTTGTAGCAAATTCTTCAATTACTTCTAAGTGTTGAACTCTGTGACTCTGCGCACTTCTTGCAGCAGTGGTCTCTCAACAACCCTTCAAGTTACAAATCCCTGAAACTCTACTCGACCTGCACACACTTTGCACAGTTCCTATGCCCAACTACACCTCTACAGAAGTGAGAACAAAGGCTATTCCACTAAGCTTTCAGAGACACAACTCTGAAACCTTTTTCAACGCACCCCTTGCGGATAAATTCCACTGCACTCCTTGCAGGAATCGTCGCTCAGACAGAGAAATAATTGAAACTCGTTTCCTTACTCTCCCTCTCTTCGGATTTCAGACATTCAACAAGAAATAATTCATACACTGCATAAAAGCAAATGTGTAAACAGAAAGAGTAAATGACCATAAACATACCATTCAGCATACACATACAGGAAATAACCACAACTACATGAGTATGAATTAAGGCTCCTTCTATTAATTCAAATCACTGTACATGGGTGTTTTCAAACACAGTTTCTCTACTTCAACTCTGTATGCTCTCTATTACTGATAATGATAATGTTACAAATGATACATTACGAGGGTTTCTATATCACGTTTCCCTCCTACTCTCTAAACTGTCAAATCTACGAATTCAAAGCCACCTACTTACATTAACTACAATAAATTCCACTTAATCCTTCAGATGAGAGAGGGACACTCAAGGTCTAATTACATTCTACAATTGCACCTCCACTTAATGACTTCATTAATGTTTCAAAACATTTTCAAAAAAAATGTGCTCGGTGCTTTTCCAACTGTCTCTTATCTCCACGTTGGCTCGCTGTTGGCTATGCTTGCATGCCCTTGCGATGCTCCTGGATCATACTCCCTCACTTGAAAATTTTCATGGGCTCCTGTCCATGAGCTAGTGCATGGTCTGTCCATGCTTCTATATTTCGGCTTCGTTCTCCCAGCTGGCATCTTCAACTGGATGGCCCTTCCACTTGACCAAGTATTCAAAGTATTTCTTTCGCCTGGTCCTCTTACCAACTCTTTTGTCCAGTATGCACTCCATCTGTGGCTTTTCTGCAACTGGCATTTGTTTTGTCCACTAAATCTATGGTTGTTCATTACCTGTCCCTGCTTCCTCAGCTTTATAAGGGTACAAATCTGAGATATTGAATATCGGAGAAATTCCGATCCCATCGGGTAATTCAATCTCATATGCATTCACCCCAAATTTCCTCAAGACCTTACATGGTCCGATTTTCTTCATCTTGAGTTTATGATATGTTCCCCTCAGGAACCTTTCCTTTCTCAAATGTGCGAGGATCAAATCACCAACTTCAAACTGAAGTTGTCTTCTGTGTTGATTTGTTCTCCGCTTTTATTCTTGGCTTGAACTCTGCAATCATCCCTTCACCTGACTGTGAAGTTCCTTCATCGCCTCTGCGAAATCTTCCGCACTAGCACTTCTAGTCGCAATCTTTTCTGAATCCCTCAGCTCAGAAACTCCTCTCGGCTGCATGCCATAAAAAATTTGAAATGGACTCTGTCCTGTGCTCCTATTAAGTGAGTCGTTATAAGAAAACTCAACCTGTGGTAATATGTTGTCCCACTAGTTGTGGTGTTCTGTCACCAAGCTCCTCAGCAAGTCTCCCAAACTTATGTTCATGACTTCTGTCTTTCCATCCGTTTGAGGACGATAAGCTGAACTAAACGACAAGTGTGTTCCCAGCGTCTTCCATAAGGTTCTCTAGAAGTGTCCTACGAACTTAGTGTCTTGATCCGAAACTATGCTCCTTGGTAAGCCATGAAGTCGAATGACCTCTTTGAAAAACAGGTTCGCAATGTGAGTTGCGTCACTAGTTTTCTGACACGGTATAAAATGTTCCATCTTAGAAAATCTATCCACCACTACAAAGATTGAGTTGAACCCTCTTCGTGTTCTTGGCAGCCCCAATATGAAGTCCATGCTTACCGCATTCCATGGCCTCTCAGGTATGGGTAACGGTTGATATAAGCCTACATTCTGCCTCTTCCCTTTTGAATGTTGACAAACTCTACATCTGTCCACAAATCTTTTGAAGTCTGCTCGCATTCCTAGCCAAAAATATGACTCATTCAACTTTGCGAATGTCTTTTCATGACCGAAATGTCCGGCCAATCCTCTGCTATGTTTCTCCTTCAACAAATTCTCCCTCATGGAACATTTTGGAATACAAAGTTGATTACCTTTAAACAGTAATCCTTCTTGGATCATGTATTCTTCCCATTGGCTTCTATCCCTGCGAATTGGATTCTCAGTTGCTTCATACACCTCCTTAAAATCTGGATCATTTCTATACATGTCCCTCGAGTCAGTACACGTCCTCCAGCCTCCGTCTTTCTTTGGACTGAGCATTGTCGGAACAACACACGGACTCAAGCTTTCTCTGAAAAAACCTTTGTTTAACAAATCTTGGACTTGTCTTTTGACCTCTTCATTCTTCTGCGGCGTCAATCTATATGCTGCTTTGTTTGGTAAACTAGCTCCTGGTATGAGATCAATGTGGTGACTCACACTTCTGATCGGTGGCAATGAAAAAGGTAGTTCATCCACTACTATATCAGTGAACTCTTCCAGCAATTTATGAACCTCTTCCGATAAATCATCTACCTTTGTATTGGTTGAAACAATTTTAGGCTTCCTGACCACAATGAATTGCAGTTCCTCCTTTTTCTTAACCTCTGTAAGAAGTTCCTTCCCACTCATGAGAAGTACAGTGTTTCTCACCTCCGGTTTTATTTCTTTATCTTTGATCGGCAACAACATGTGAGTTCTCCCATTTTTCTCTAGGGTGCATGTGTTCATTCTCCCATCGTGAATCACATTCCTGTCATACTTCCATGGTATACCCAGCAATATATGACAAACGTCCATAGGAATAACATCACAGAGTATTTCATCTTTATATCCACCTATTTTAAATTCAACTAAACATTGTTTAGTGACATTTACCTGATGTCCTTTTTGCAACCACGAAACCCTTTCCAGCTCCAGCTTTTCTACCATATATGTTGAAACGATATTATCTGTGATACCACTGTCCACAATAACTTTGCATGCCCAATATTTGGTTTTGCACGTAGTCCGAAAAAGGTTGTTTCTTTGAACTGAACTCTCCACCTCCTTCTCTGGCGTTAAGAGAACTTTCTGCATCATCAGTGATCTTCTGCCTTCAGCATCCTCTGCTTCAACATTATGCCTCTGAGCTTCGGTAATGTGAGCCTCTCCTTCCTCTTTCTTCTTGTCTGGACATTCATAAGACTTGTGTCCGACCTTTCCACATGTGAAGCATTTTATCACTCCACCTCTTCCTCTTCCTCTACCTATAGTATGAGGAAAAATGTCGTTATCAGCATACTCTCCTCTCTGATCAACATACTGCCCTCTCTGTCTAGCATATTTCCCTCTCTATGAGCTTCCACCTCTCTCGATCTGAGGTTTCTTCCATTCTTCTTTAGGCTTCTAATTTCTATCTTGGACAACTGATTTTCCCCTGGCTTGACTTCTGCCTCGACCTCTTTGACCTTGTTTTCGGCTCAGCTTCTCTTCCGCTTTTAGATCCATTTGATAAGCATCTTCCACCATTCAAATGGTCATCATGCTCATTTCATCCTGAATTTCGTATCTCAGGCCATTCATATACCTGGCAACCTTTTCATCATTACTTTCATGATGACCTGCTCTGATGTTCAGCAGGTAGAACTCTTCCGTGTACTCCTTCACTGACATCAACTTCTATCTCAAATTTTTCATTCTTCAAAACAGAGTAATTTGATAATCCCTGGGAATGAATTTTGCCTTCATTTTCGTGATCATCCTATCCCAACTCTTGATTTTCTGCTTACCTTGGCAGCGTCTATCATCTTGTAATTCATCCCACCACAATGTTTCATGTCCTTTAAGTCTTGTGATAGCATGTTTGACCTTTTTTTCTTCCTTGACATCTTCATATTCAAAATATGTGTCCAGAGCTCTAATCCAGTCTAGAAGCTCCTCAACATCCAGGTTTCCCTCATAAACTGGAATGTCCATTTTTTCCCTAGCACTCATCCTTGTAACAGCCCTAATCAGGCGTTCATTTGTTGCGTCTTCTGCTACAACTTCTTCTCCTTCATGTCTAGCTTCATCTTCACTTTAAGATTCACTAACATCTCCAACACCAGCTGTGCACCTCTGTTTTATTTCCACGTCCATGAGTCTGGCACGTATGTCATGCATCTCTCTTTCCATGGCTGGATTTGGCACCTGCCTACCCCTTTCTTCTGGCATCTCCCTTTCCTCTAGCGGATCGGGTGTTTGTCTATCCCTTCTCCTCGACGGCATGGTTGAAATTCCTTCTCGCTTTTCCTGCCTAAAATATACAAACAAGAATCAGGCTCTGATACCAAACCTGATGCAGACGCAGACTACGTCTGCTCACAAGATTGTTCTGTCTAATTCATGAGCCAAAGCGGCTCTTTTGAATCCCACTGGAATCTCTGTTAAAATCCAATCCACAGGTCCTTCCTTTTCCTCACGGCCTTCTGCACTCGACCGCTACCCTTTTCCACAACAAGGTAAATGGATATTCAGGCTTCGGGGTTTCTAGATTCCCGATGACAGGAATCCCCTGTCTTCTTGCTCCCCTAATCATCGAAGTGTCGATACGCCGAAGCACTTCAATAACATTTAGCCCCCAGGGCTATCTCCCCGTCCATGTGACCACTATTTCATATGACCGCAGCCCTAATTCTTTCATGATTTACTGACACAAGAGCCCGATCTTCTGTACTCTGGACTCCCAAAACACCGATCTCCGAGATGCCGAAATGGTTCTTGTCCCAGCATTCTCCTTTTCGCAATTTGGGGCTGTGAAACATCGAAATGCCGAAGCTCTTGTCCTCAGGATCCCCGATCCTCCGAATCCCAATTTACCGAAGTGACATCAACTGGCCCCACAATGGGACTTTCCGCCTTTTCATGATTTCGGACTTCGCATTCCCGAAATGTATTTTGGGTTCTCGTCCTCGAAACCCCCAAAGTTTTGATTCCCGAAACTTCAATATGACGGCTGCTTGGAAACCCCTTTCAGGATTTTGCGTTTCAGGTTCTCCCGATGCGAGAATCCTCCTCATCACTGTTCCTTCACACTCTTGACTTCCTATGTTCCGAAGTGACATCAATCTCCGCCACGTGTCCAAGTACTATCCCCCCCCCACTATGAAATCATCCGATGTGTCGGGGTTTCGGATTTCGCGATTTCATGAATCCAAACGCTGAAGTTTTCGTCCTTCCACCCATGAAACCCTGAAATGGAATTTTGCAAGTAGATCCAACAGTCCTCATTGGCATGAATCTACAGCCCTCTCTCTCCTGAGCTTCCACTTGCAGAAAACGACCACCATAACCTCCTTGCTCCTCCGTGAGATCTGATATCTCACGGGACTTCGTGAATTCTCTATGGAGAATCTCGACCCTCCGCTTCTCCCTTTAAGGACTCCTGCGAAGTAAACCAAAAGTTTCTCAATGGGACTTAATCACCTGCAACACAGCGACGTTGCGCCTTCTCAATGCTTCAAGGCACCAACCTCCTGTGCTTTTCTTAGACAACCTCAAAGACTCTATCCCTCCTGAGCTTTCTCCAACTCTGAGTCTTAAAGAAGACTCCTACATGCACTCCTTGCAGAAAATTCTTCAATTACTTCTAAGTGTTGAACTCTGTGACTCTGCGCACTTCTTGCAGCAGTGGTCTCTCAACAACCCTTCAGGTTACAAATCCCTGAAACTCTACTTGACCTGCACACACTTTGCACAGTTCCTGTGCCCAACTACACCTCTACAGAAGTGAGAACAAAGGCTATTCCACTGAGCTTTCAGAGACACAACTCTGAAACCTTTGTCGACGCACCCCTTGTGGACAAATTCCACTTCACTCCTTCCAGGAACCCTCGCTCAGACAGAGAAACAATTGAAACTCATTTCCTTACTCTCCCTCTCTTCATATTTCAGACATTCAACAAGAAATCATTCATACACCGAATAAAAGCAAATGTGTAAACAGAAAGAGTAAATGACCATAAGCATACCATTCAGCATACACATACATGAAATAACCACAACTCCATGAGTCTGAATTAAGGCTCCTTCTATTAATTCAAATCACTGTACATGGGTGTTTTCAAACACAGTTTCTCTGCTTCAGCTCTGTATGCTCTCTATTATTGATAATGATAATGTTGCAAATGATACATTACGAGGGTGTCTATATCTCGTTTCCCTCCTACTCTCTAAACTGTCAAATCTACGAATTCAAAGCTACCTACTTACATTAACTACAATAAATGCCACTTAATCCTTCAGATGAGAGCGGGATGCTCAAGGTCTGATTACATTCTACAAGTGTGCCTCCACTTAATGACTTCATTAATATTTCAAAAAAAATGTGCTCGGTGCTTTTCCAGTTGTCTCTTATCTCCGCACTGGCTCGCTGCTAGCTATGCTTGCATGCCCTTGCGATTCTCCTGCATCAGCATGAGACATATGGTGGACTCTGGCAGCATAGACTCAATGATGTGACTATTAGATGCAGGAGGCATCAATAATGTTTTCTATAGGGACTGAAAGAGTAACCAATTGGTAGAGAAAACCCTGTAACTAGATCAGCTTCCTAAGGCCATGCTAAGACCAAAATTATGATGACGCAAGGACTCAATAACTTTGTGATATGTTCAAAGGTGACACGACTGCTTCCAATTACAATATAGTACTCCCTTCCCGCCCGTATTTTTTTGGTTTTTCATAACAAATGAATTCTATGATACAAAGGAGGGAACAAGTGTTGCAAGTAAGCAAAATTAGTTCCAGCAGTGGAATGTACCTATGCTCAATGCAGGGGAATTCATGCGGGAGATGGACACTCAGGGTGATGTTCCCTCCAGAGTATAGGGTGTCAAATTGCGAAGGATATAAACATGGCTCTGCTTGGTTGAGGATGAAAAAACTGCTTAGGCAACGATTTATAACGCAAAGCGAGAACCGACTAAAGGCTCAATACTGCAAGCGAGGGCATGAGATGAAATTGCAACTTAACGCCAAAAAATGTCCTTTTTATTTCTTTTAGTCTACTTGGTGTGAAAAATGGGTAAACATGTGCCAAATAGACGTCATTTCAAATCCAATTTACGAGTGTGAAAAAGACAAGTTCACTCGACAATCTTTTCTATTTTTGATAACGAGTCGGAAAAGAGCTTAACTAAGACTCATGACCTTTCAAATCTAGTTTAACAAGTGTGAAAGGTACAAATCACTCGGCAATCTTCTCGATTTTTAGATGAGTCGGAAAAGAGATTAATTAAGACTCGTGACGTTTCAAATCTAATTTAACGAGTGTGAAAGCGACAAATCAATCGGCAATATTCTCAGTTTTTAGATGAGTCAGAAAAGAGATCAACTAAGACTCGTTACGAAGATTCTAGGCAGCAAGCCACGGGGGAAGCCAAGGTTCCCGTGCTGACCTTATGTGGAATGTCGATATCTTACAAAGAACTGACCCAAGCTTGGGAAGACCCAAAGATCTCCAAGTCGAGGAGGGAAAATTGCTAAAGGAGGTTATCGTCTCTGTGTTATATCAGATAATGTCTCTTCTTGGAAAATACATAGGCGGAGGCATTGGATACTCCACAAGACCATCCCAATCAAAGAGAACCTCATCAAGACTTGGAGGAAGAGAACTTGGGAAGAGTAAAACTCTTTCTTGTTTAGAAAGTGAAGTAATAGAAATGCTAAGGACATGGCATAGAAGGTATAGAACCAGAACCAGAAGAGCGGAATCAACCAAAAATTGCATTGGCGCGACCACTTCCTTAGACTTATCACTGTCCAAGAGAAGAGTGTGGTCAATCAAATATTGCATTGATACGACCACTTCCTCAGCCATTGGTTGAATAGGATGCAAGACAACAAGGTCAAGAGGTGCAACACCCCAAAAAGGAAGAGTGTTGTCGGTCGAAGATTACATCGACATGAACGTTGTTTGAACAATATGTGAGACAAAAAGGTCAAGAGACGCATCACCCCCAAACATTGGAGAGGTGTTGGTCGAAGATTGCATCGACACAACCACGGGTTGAACAGGATGTGAGACAACAAGGTCAAAGGACGCGTCAAACCCTAAAGGGAAAGGGGTGTCAGCCAAAGATTGCATTAGCATGACTGTTGTATCAACCAAAGAAGGAACGAAGTGTTGTGAAACCATAGATTCCTCAGAACCTGAAGGGCCCTTAGGTGAGCCCCATGCTTCTGGTATCCAAGCAGTAATAGGACAGAAATGATTAAGGTGACTTCCTTCACAAGTACTACAAAGGAATCTAGACTTACGTCTGAGACATCTAGGCTTCTCAATCATATGAATTCTCCCAGCATGACTTGCAGTGGCTGGTGACATGCTCCCAGCATGACTTGCAGAGGCTAGTAGCGAATCTCCAACATGACTCGCATAGGTTGGAGATGGATCCCCAACATGACTAGCAGAGGTTGGTGATGTATGTGCAGTGTGACTAGAAGTGACCAGACATGTGCCCCCAGCATGACTTGCAGTGGCTGGTTGCAGGTCTTCAACATGACTCACAGAGGTTGTTGACCAATCTCCAACATGACTAGCAGAGGTTGGTGATATAATGCCAGTATGAAATGCAGTGACTGGACTTTTGGCGGTGGTGAATTGTGGCATTTGAGACCAAGGTCCAAGGAAAGATTGGTTCTAAGAAATTGCAGGCCAGGAAGGATCCTAGTTTACACCCTATCCCTGTCCAACAGGATAGTATCCTCCTCCATACTGATTCATAAAGGTTTGTAAGGGAATCAACACTGAGGAAGCTGCGTGCGAAGAGAAAGCGACATGACAAGGGTTACTCATGTGAGGATATATGTTTCCCCCGGACAAAGGAACTTTGTGAGGGGCGTTGCCCATACTATAAAAATAATTCCCCCCATATGAAACACCAGAGGGAAAATGGAAGTCCACCATGTGAAAATTGTTCATAGGAACCAACATAGCGGAACAAGGATAAGTGGACAGAGTGTAACAAGTAGAATGATTTCTTAATTGGGCACTTACTTCTCGCATAGTGGACTCGTAGCAAGGAAGATTCCAACCTCCTACCATAAGAGGTGTTTGAAGGATATGACTCCCACCAAATGGAGAGGGATAAGAAGGAGGCATCATGCCCCCAAACCCAAAACTTGTATTCGCATGAGGAGGTGAAACAAAGGATGGAAAGTGCAAAGACATATCAAGCATACCATGAGAAAAATGATTAGAGACCCAAGGCATTGACTGAGTATTATAATTTTGCATACCATAATGTGAAGCGGAAGGATCCATCCCCATGAAATGAGTGGACATCATGGGGTGGGTAGTAGTAAATGAGGGAGCAAAAGGACCTCCACTATTCATGATAATGAATACTCAGTATAGGCTCCTAAGGTCAACTAGTAATCAAAGAGAATACCAAAATGTCAAACGGCCAATATGCATGCAAACGGGCTGCTTAACCTTCCGGGGCCCATGAAGTATAGTTGTCACCAATCAAAGTGGTGACATGTGGCCCCTCCATTGATTGACACATTTCAAGTTCCAATCGTTCCTAAGGGCTTGTCAAAAGTACAAAAATGAGTGACACATGGGAGACCTAGGTAGTTCCACATCACCCTACATGATGTCATCTTGCCACATCATACCCGATGCTTTGGGACTTCGGGGACTTCCTTCCTTTGACATTTTCTCCAAGTTGCCAAACTACCAAATTCTTCCACATCACCCCCGATGACATCATCCTGTCACATCACTTCGGTGCTCCAAGACTTTGGGGGTCTCTTCATCCTACGCAATCACAAACAATTTCTTCGAGAGTTATGAAACTCCAAACCTTGCTTAATCTTTGGACACGTATCCTTTGGAATAGATGGCCTGGATTGGTTTCAGACTTTGGGACTTCGACAGTTTCCTTTGCTTATAGTTTTAAAATGACTAGAGGGGCAAAGTCCGAAGGACTTTGATGCTTAACCTCCACGCATCTTCTCTGGATCCCATGGATTTGAGGGGTTTGTCTCCCTACGAACAGATCCAACGGCACAAATTTAACTTTGTGTCCCATTACCACGTATGTTGTGATTTATCAAACCGTTATACCTCATGAGCTTTCCAATACCACCCAGGAGATCTTTCAGTGCCCTCTTGGCACTCTATACTTCAAATCCTTGTGGAAGTTTTACTTCAAATTCCACCTTTGTGGCCCATCTAGGTTCAGTGTTGAAAACTTCACTCTGATACCAGATTGTAACATGCCCAACCACCCACGGGCCATACCACGCTATCTCAGACACACATGGTCTCAAGCTCTATTATAGATAATTAAAACTTTCCATGCCTAGACATAGACCTACTAGGATATGGAAGATAGAGCTCTTTGTGGAATAAATCATATATAAACTTAACAGAAATAAATAGAGATAACGTGAAATCATACATGCATCAAAACACATGATATTATTACAAGAATCATAGACATGCACTACAATACATCATTAACCGTTAAGCACGAAAATGATACTTATCTCTTAATTGCAATGCACCAACTACTTGCAGACCTTCCATGAACCTCTTATCCTTAAACCATGTTATTCATCACTCTCAATAGTGGGTCACCCCTGAGCTGGGACTAAACTCCATCAGGAAAGGGATTCCTAGGCTAGGCAAGGAAAACAGGAAGTTTCACCAGTGTACAAGAAGGATTTCCTCCAAGGAGCCACTTACGCCCACCGCTCACAGACTCTCATTCCCCACATGCTTGTCCCAACCCAAGAGTATACACCTTCACTATTATGCATTCCATCGACTGCTTCACCTCCCTTCTAGGGCTTCACCAACATGCCAGACAAGAATTCTTAGAGCTTTGTAGCTGCTACTGAACTCCCTCCAGGAGAACTCACTTCCTCAGCAAACTCTCTCACCTGGAGAGAGTTCCACACATGCCCAACAACCTTCTTCTTCAATCTAGCTCCTCAACACACGGGCAAGGGTGATGGCAAAAAAAGAAACCATAAGTGGGGCATGATAATGGCATAATGAAACACAGGCAACCCGTAGGGTACAGGGTCAACAAAGATATCAGTTCGGGCTCATTGTAGAGTTTCGGGATGGTCAAGGGTTTGACAATGGCATTCTAGGTTTTACTTCTTTCCTGCTGGTTCCGTGTGTGAGTGGAAGGAATGGAAAAAAGATCTCCGAAACAATCAAAATCCCCACATATATTTGCATGTGCTTCAAATGACACATGGTGCTCATGAAGCATGTTCCTCTCCATTTGGAAGTCGTTCCCCTCCCCCAAAGGAACGTAGGATAATTCATATCCTCCTCACAACATTTAGAATAATAATATATATTATTCTCTGAGATTTAAGCTCTTAATCTTAGCCCCTTTTTCCAACCTCTCATCCCCCTCCCTTACCCATTCTAGTGGAGCCTAGTCCCCCATACTCTTTCATCGTGGTCGATATACATGTAGTGATGCTTTATATTAATGCTTTGAATATTTACATATACAAAACAGGCTCCTGGTCGTAGCATTCTAGGCTCTCCGGTCCAACTATCACATAAGCCTCCTAGCTTATCATTACTTGGCTCACCAGCTTATGAAACATGTTTACAATTCATGATTTAAAAATTAGGGGCTCAACCTTGGGATATTACACATAAGCATAGATTCTGGAAAATGGAAAGTAGTAGGTATGATTTCCCTAACTAAACTAGAGTCCCATGCAGGTAAATGTTCATTGTTGTTGTTAAAATTTGTGAACTCTAACTTTTGATTTTCTCGACAGTTTTTACCATTACTTTGTTCTCAAGACGTCAAAGTGTTTGTCTATGAGATGTTTGAAAAATGGTATTTCTATTCTGGATGTTGAGATGTGGAAGATTTCCTTCTAGGGTCCATTTTAGGGTCTAAGCTATGTTTTAAACAAAAATGGGATAAACCTCTTTTCGAGGGAAATTTAAGATAATTATAAAAACTAAGTTGTTTTTTTTAACTTACCCATGTGTGTGGGTTCCCCTCCACTCAAAGGTTTTCTCTTTTTTTGGAGTTTATTGACAACACCTTGAAAAACTTAGGAGCTTGTATCCTTCATTCAAATGAATTTTAGCAATATATGTGAGGTGACAAACTATTACTAATTTAATTAAAAGTTTTATTAAATGTCATATTACATGTCAATTTGTGGTTAGCTCTCAATGATTGTGTGGACGATGGGTTTTAAATATTCCCAACTAACAAGTAATATGATGGTGGTTTTATGATACCAGGGCGGTTTTGGGCTTGGGGTAGGTTGTTTTATAAACTTGAATAAAGTCCTGACTTAAGTGTTTCTAAGCCACGTGTCTTTCAAACGATTTAGTGGATTCAGAAATTTACATTATATTATGTGTCGTACACCTTGATCCCTCGAAATTGATCTAAGTCGTTGATCTTTCTCTCTTCACAACCGTCAAATCTGGGCAACGGTTATGTTTATTTTATATTTAATATAATGCGTGCTCTATGTATTTATATTTTAAAATGTATTTTAAGCCTAATTAATCTAGCTTATAATTAATCTAAGAAGTTATTAAGCCTAAAGAAAAAAAAAATTAAGCTATTAAGGAACAAATTTTGGTTTTTTTGTCATTTAATACTACATGTATTTAACTAATCATGCTTAGTTACAACACTTGGATCTGACATGGGGTAATACTTCCTGTCAAGGCATTAAGGAACATAGTTCCAGTTTCTTTTCGATTCGGCTAGGGGTCAAGTTAATCATCATTCAAGCAAATGTGTGAAAATGTTTTAACACGCATAATAGTTAACATGTAGCTTATTAATCAGACACTTTCTCCATCTAATATTTTATAATTATTTCTTAATTAATAACACAATATGATGTGAAGTACTTTGGTGATTAATTATCTGACGAAATATGTACTTCAAAGATTTCAAAAAGATTCAAAATTATGCCTACTTTGATAAAAAAAAATTATATAAATGAAATAATCGGGATGACATACTTCACATTAATTCTAATCACCTTCTTGTGTTTAAATTTTCATTTCAAAATTTCTATTAGTCATGATTATTATATGTGGTTCGTATGGACAATGGGTTCAAAGAGAGGAAAGAATGACTCGGGTGATAAGAACGATGAGATTATGAGGGATGAGGTTCAAAATCCAATTGATTTTTTGTCATAAAACAAGGGGATTAGAAGGACCGTCTCTCCTTCTTTTCCATATCTCCCTGCTCGTGGAATTTACAGTGCACCAAATCCTAGGCTTAAAAATGCAAATCTTATAGCCAATGGATTCTGGTAAATCACAAATGTTGCATGAATTTGGGCATGGGCGATGCTAAGATAGGAAATTAACAGATAGAACAAGGAATTTCTACGTCAAGACTGACAACAGACTTTCAGTGCATGCTTGAATTCAGACTTGAAAAGATCATGGAGGATATTTTTGAGACTAAGCAGGGAATTCATATCATGAGGTTTCCTCGTTGTCAGGCTTGCTTTGATAGTTCTATTGATCCTTCAAGCCCTTCTTTTGATGTAGAATATACTATCGATAAATATTAAGAAATGTTAGCCTTTCTATATTTTGAAATTCCACGACGATGTATATGTACAATGTATTTACACTTGTAATATAAAACAAAGCTATGCTTGTACAATTGTATATTTTTTGTTTTACATGATTTTTATTTATGGGTATATATCGAAGAAAAACTTGATAACATCTCAAAATAAGTAAAATATCTCTTTGCTTTTCAAAAATTTTAAAAGGTTTAAGTCTTCCAGACATTTAATACCTCCTTTGAATAGATTTGTCGCATTTTCTCAGTTTTAGTAACCTTATTTCACCGTGTAAGACATTTTATTTCAATTCAAATATATACTTATTCCATAAACTCAAGCAATCATCATAACCCTATTTCAGATAAGATTTCATAGCCAAAAATTTTGACATGTGTTTTTCCCAAGGAATTTAAAATTTTTGGGTTTTAGAGTTAAATAACTTTTGAATGAGGAAACTTCTTTTTCATGTTGCTCCATTGCCACAAAGACTCTATAGCCCCAATGGAGTCATCTTAGCATAAAAAATCTTCGTCCACTACCAGCGGGAATCCATAGCCTTGTTGGACATGTTTGCATTTCCCAAATTTTATTCATGATGTTTCCTTTTCCTCATTTTACTAAGGGGAATAAACAACTTTGTTATGAGTTTATTTGGGATAAATACCTATTTGTGAAAGAATATTGATCAATTTCGAGAAAAACACACATTGAAAACTCATGTCGGCTCTTGAAACTTTATAAATCTTTTCAAGTACAGAAGATTTTTCAATTTTGTTTGAACAAATAAAATCTATAAGTTTTTGTTTTACACAAGTGTCATAACAAGGCCTGAGAAAAACAAAATTTTGGTGAATAAGATGTTTAAATGTCCCTCAAATATTTCCTCTTTAATAAAAATTATTTAAACAAAGTATTTTACTATATTTTGGAAAATAAATCGAAGGATTCAAAGCAAAAAAAGAAAAATATAAAGTTTATACATTATGTACGTTGTTGAATCATTTTCTCTTCAGTAAATAAAAAAGTGTTCAAGGAAACAACCATTAAAATACACCCCTATGCTCTCATGATCCAAGTGGGTATCGGTGTCCACCCACCTATTCCAACTGGCTCACATACATATTTCATCTTGGCAGTTTCAGTTTTCATTTTGGTAGTTTTTTTCTAGCTTTTTGTGTCCTGAACTTCAGGGGTCGTTTTGAGGCCCTAAACAACATTTTTTGGTCCCGCCAGAGTCACACAATTAATGAAGTTAGAGTGTGATGGCATAATGTGTATTCCTTGGATATACCTTTCCAATGGGCTATCCTGTGCCTAAAATGGATATCATATGAAAAAGTTACGACCCTAGGAAGTTGATGTACCAACTTACCCCAAAGGGGCGCACATGACTCTTGGAACTTCATCTCCTATGGTTATGGTTTTGTATGTATGGGGTTTTGGCATTCATGTTTGATATAAAAATTCTTTTGGAGCCTCATTGTAATGATCTTCTTGAGAATGAGTGCATTCGTCACATCGCTTCTCATAGATAAGTCGCCACCATTCTAGCAAGTTTGTTTCAGTCTGCATTTTACAGTTTCAACATAATTTTTTATTGAATAGAAGCCAAGTTTTACTATATCTTTGTTATTATCCATTGTATCATTCTGTTAATAATATAAATCTATATTCATTTTTTATGCTCATAAAATCTGGATCAATGGTATCAGAGCGGTCTGCTCCTTGTCGTTCTTAGTGCTTGTCCCTGACGAGGTCAAGGTACAAAGAGTTGGGTCTCAAGATTGTTTCTCTTAAGGACAAGAGCTCTCGCACACCCAAGCGCCCTTCCATGGCAGGAGAAAATAAAGATGAAGGGGTTGGAGATCCTTTCAAACTGTTTCTTGAGGAATCCCTTGTGCAACGAATGAATGAGAGGATGGATAGTTTTTCGCAAATCCTTTGACGACTACCAATGGGAATCACATCTCCCTCGAGCAGAGGCTCTGCCCCCTTCAAGGTACAAATAAAATTTGATATTCCTATATTTGAAGGTCAGATAGACTCATATGTTGTAGACAAATGGTTGAATCTTCTAGAAGGGTATTTTTTTGTCCATAACTTTTCCAATAGAGAAAAGATTACATTTGAGCTCCTCAAAGTCGTCCCCCACGTCAAAGATTGGTGGGAGACTTTATATGAGAAAAATGAAACAGAGGAACCCTCAATATTTACAGTTTCACTCACCTAGGAGTCCTTCAAGGATGTTGTTAAGGAACAATACTACCCTATTGAAAGTTATGACGACCTGTATACAAGATGGACCACACTGCAGCAGGAAAGGGAACAAACAGTACCAGAGTTCACAAATATCTTCCACACTTTGCGCACCAAGCTAGGTATCAAATATTTTGAGCAACATATGGTGCTCAAGTACCATGGTGGTATGCATAGATACATCCAGACAAAAATGTAGTTTTTGTAAATCTCATCCTTGGGCACAACCTATCGATATACTGTCAAAATTGAGTAGAAGCTTAAACAAAAGACACAACAGTTTGGGTCTAGGAACCCCTCACAGAAAAATCAGGGAAAGGGAATCCCCAACCCGTAGAACAAAGGGAAAAGCAAATATTTATAGCCTCAAGACAACCAGTCTAAGCTACAAACAAATAAGGACAATGGAAAGATAAAGAAATACATTGGGAAGTGGTGTGACTTCCATAAGATCCCCTGGCATAACATTGTTGATTGGCGCTCAAAGAAGTCATTGGTGGATGAGGTGAAATCCTATGAATTAGATGTGTGTTCCAACTCTAAGTCAGAACCAGAAAAAGGGAGACAGATTATTGACGTAGAATCCAGTGCCACCATTTCTAACACCAATATCCATCCCAGTGAACCTAATGAGCTAGAGGAAGGTGAGTGCATCTTTCATTCACATATGTGGGTGAAGGGTACTCCACTACACTTCATCCTTGATAGCGGTAGTTAGAATAACCTCATCTCAACAGAGGTCGTCAAGAAGTTGGACATGCTGAAAACGTCACACCCACAACCATACACCATCGGATGGCTCTGCCAATGAATTGATCTTCGCGTCATCCAACAATGTCGCTTGTCCTGCAACATCAATCCCTTCAAAGATGAGGTAGTGTGTGATGTCTCTCCCCTTGAATTTTGTGATGTTATTTTGGGCCAACCTTATTTATGGAAACATCATGTTGTATATGATTCTAGGCCTCGTAATGTTATTATTACTTTAGACAGTAAATTGTACAGGATACCCTAGGTAGTCCCACCTACTTCCATTTCCTTGATCTCTGCCAAGAAATGCAAGAAGGTCATCTCTTAGACTGGGAAATTTGTCTTCTTCATGATTCACTCTTAAAGTCAGAGGAAGTTTATGTTTGCAGCCACATCCATGGCCTCCATGAACGATATCTCCACACAGAAAAAGCAAGTGGATAAGGTCATGGAAGAATACAAAGACATCTTCTCCTCACCCACTGGGGTGACTCTACACTGTCAGGTCAAGCATTCAATCGTTTTGACCCTTGGCGCACCGCTACCCAATGGGCCAGTATATCGTCGCTCTCTATTAGAAAATTAGGAGATCAAGTGTCATATACAATAGCTTCTCCAAAAAGGGCACATTTGACCCATCTCATTACTGTGTGGAAGATCAATCATGCTTGTGCAAAAGAAAAACAGGACATAGGGACTCTACATCGATTATCAGGCCCTAAATAAAATCACATTCAGGAACCAGCACTCAATTCCATGAATTAACGATCTCCTTGACAATATCAAGGGGGACAAATACCTCATTAATGTTGATCTAAATTATAGCTTCCATCAGGTCCCAATAGAGCATACATGTGTATGAAAAACTACCTTCAAGTCCAAAGAAGGTCTTTTTGAATGGTGGGTCATGCCCTTTGGTTTGATGAATGCCTCAACAACTTTCATGAAGATGATGAACGATATATTGAGTCCTTTCACCAATTATTTTTTGGTGGTATATATGGATGACATCCTCATCTACAACAAGACTTGGGCGGAACACTTGCAGGATATTTATCAGGTTCTTCACACTCTGCGACAACACAAGCTATATGAAAATTTGGAAAAATACTCATTCGGCATGGACAAGGTCCAATATATATGCTACATTTTTTATGAGCATAGTGTGCATGTGGATCCAACCAATATCCATGTCATTCGTGACTGGCCAACCCCAACCACACTCACTGAGCTTCAGATATTTTTAGGCCTTGCTAATTTCTATCGCAAGTTCATGTTGGGATTCTCCCATATTGCATGGGCCCTCAGCTAAGTAACCAGGGGTGGTGGTAAGGAAATTGTGTGGGGCCTATCAAAACAAAAATCATTTGATGATTTGAAGCAGCGTTTGTGCTCAGCCCCAATGCTCTCATTACCCAACCTGCAACAGCCCTTTAAGATCGAGACAAATGCTTTAGACTATGTTGTGGGCGCAATTATCAATCAGCATGAACACCCCATGGCCTATCATAGTGAGACACTATCAGATGTCATCTGTAAGTACCCTACTTATGACAAAGAAATGTACTCCATTGTGAAAGCTTATCACTAGTGGAGACATTACATTCTCGAGGAGACATTCTTCCACACAGACCATAAGTCGTTGTAGTTCATGTAGACATAATGAAAATTGCAGAATGACCCCCATCAGAAGTGGTCCACATAATTGTAGTAGTTCCATATCAACATCAAGTATAATACATGAAGCACCAACCACGCCGTTGATTGCCTCAATCTCCCTCCAGTTGCAGCACTCACCATGGTGCTAAAATATTTCATCCGTGAGACCTTTGGATGGGCCCAAATCTATGAGAGTGATCCTGACTTCACCACCACCTACCAGATGCTTGGTACAAACACAGTTGTCACCAATTTCCTTCTTCAGGACAGTTTGTTGTGCCAGCTGTGCCAGCTATGCTATCTATGTGTTCCATCAAGTGAGTGAGCGAAGTTGATTTGGGAAGCCCACTACAGTTGGGTGGAAGGACACTTCGGCGTAGAAAAGACATTGGCAGTGTTGTATCAACATTTATATTGGCCGAAAATTCGACAGGATGTCAGCAAGTATATCATGTCCTGCATTTTATGTGCCATTGTTAAACCATTAATTAAGAAACAAGGCATGTACACCCCACTTCCTACTCCTAAAATTCCCTAGGAATCCATATCAATGGACTAGATGTTGGGCCTTCTACCAACCAAGCAGGAAAATGACTGTATTTTTGTGGTGGTTGATCATTTTTCTAAAATGGTAATTATGGTTTTCTACAAGAAGAGCATCATAGCAGAGACCACAGCCAAGTTATTCTTCGAACGAGTGTGGGTACATTTTTGGATTCCACAAACCATCATCTCAAATTGGGAAAGTTGGTTCCTCAGCACATTCTCATTGAGCCTCTGGTCACTTCTAGACACCAAGCTCACCAAATCCACTTCCTTCCACCCCCAGACGAATGGCCAAACCAAGGTCATCAATCGGAATATTGTGCATATCCTGCGCATGTACAATTCCAAGCTTCCCCGCACATGGCATGAGAGTCTTCCCTATGTTCATCACAACTAAAACAGAGCCGTACATAGCTCCACCAGCCACAACCCCTTTCAGGTGAGGTTGGGATTTCAACCATTGGGTCCCATGGATGTTGCACTACCCCTTGCGGCCACCTAGGAAGACCCGTTCCATGCTCAAACTGAATCCAACAAAGCTACCCGGTTCATTTAGCGGATCCATCACAACCTCCAACAAGTTTAGGATATTTTACAGAAGTCCAATTTCAAGTACAAGCACTGCCATGATCAACATCGGCCTCCACACAAGTTTCAGGTGGGAGATAAAGTTTGGTTGCACTTGCAGAAAGAACGCCTTACGAGACCCCATCGTAAGCTTCGTCCACTCTGCTATGGAACTTATACCATCACCAAGTCTATGGGTGAAAAATATTTTGAGATCGACATTCCCCCCTTCCTTGGCTTGCACCCCGTGTTTAATGTGGACCTCCTTTGGCCATACTTTCCACCATTATCAGACACCTCAGAGGTAGCAAAATAGTTGACACCAACATAGATCAATCCTGACTACATGGAACAGGAATCCACTGATCATATCATGGAAACACAGGTCAAGGGAACTCTCCAACAAAATATCCAGCTTTATCAGGTTGACCAAAGTAGGACAGCTCCTGCACCAAGGCAAGTGGCTCACCCGGGGCCAAATTCAACATAAATTTCCTCATCTGAATTGGGGGAACTCAGTGCAATGGAGCTCATTTCTTCCCAAGGGGGGATGATTGATCCAAGTGGATATCGGTGGCCACCCACCTATTCTAACTGGCTCACATACATATTTCATCTTGGTAGTTTCAGTTTTCATTTGGAAGTTTTTTTTCTAGCTTTTCGGGTCTTGAACTTCTGGGGTCGTTTTGAGACCCTAAACAATTTTTTATGGGCCCACCACAGTCACGCTGTAGAGGTATTTAGAGTGTGAGGCATAATGTGTATTCCTCAGATAGACCTTTCTAACGGGATATTGTGTGCCTAAAACATAGATCGTATGCAAAAGTTACGACCCCAAGAAGTTGATGTACCAACTTACCCCAGCGGGGCCCACATGAATTTTGGTGCTTCATCTGCTAGAGTTAGGTTTTTGGATGTCTAGGGTTTTGGAATTCATGTTTGATGCAAAAATTATTTTGGAGCCTCATTGTCATGATCTTATTGAGAATGAGTGCAGCCGTCACATCTCTTCTCAAAGATAAGCCACCACCATTCTAGCAAGCTTGTTTCGGTTTTCATTTTACAGTTTCAACATATTTATTTATTGAATAGAAGCCAAGTTTTACTGTATCTTTGTTATTTTTCACTGTATATTTTTGCTAATAATATAAATCTATATTCTTTTCGTTCTACTAATAAAATCTAGATCATCTCACCTTGTAAATTTTGTATACCAAAAGTGTTTTCACCTTCTAGGGATTCTATTCTAAAAGGACATGTCCATAGTTTATCAAACTTCCCATGTTTCCCTGGACCTTCTCTTCTTTTATCCCATTTAAGTACCAAATCACCCATTGAAAACATATTAACTTTAGTTCTTTTATCAAATAATCTCTTCATCATTTATTGGGATATATACATTTGATCATTAACTTGTTCTATTTTCTGTTGGACTTGGATTATCTTATTTATTCTGTGTTGTATGTCGTTAGGTCCTTCCTGAAATTATTGCACAATTTTCATAACTGACACTTCTATATGAATTCTCTAATATAACATCAACACCATAAATTAATTGAAAAGGTGATGTATTGATTGACCTTTTGGTGTTGATCATATCTTCCCACGGTGTGTATTTTAGTAACAAATCCAATTTCTCTTTTTCTCAGATAGTGTTCTTTTTAGGATTTTCATCATATTTTTATTTGTTATTTGGCCAGTCCATTTCCCTAAGGGTAATAGGAGGTTGAATGACCAAGAATAATATTAAAATCTTGAAATTTTTTTATTAAAGAAGCGGATGAAAAATCTTTTTCATTGTCAATAATTATCTTTCTAGGGCATTCAAATCTAGAAGCAATATTTTCCTCTAGAAACTTCATTAATGTTGAATCATTAGAATTTTTTATAGGGATTGCTTAAACCCATCTAGTAAAATAATCTATGGAAGCTAGAATCCATCTATGTTGGCCACTAGATTGTGGATGAATTTCTCCTATAAAGTCTAATCCCCACTATTGGAATGGTGCTTCGACTTTAATTGGTTCAAAGAAACAAACTTTTGTTTACCTGAAAATAGTTGGGAGTTTGTACATGATCTAAATTTTTGGATTTACTTGAAAGAACAGAGTGGACCAATAGAACCTACTTCTTAACATTTTACAAACAGTGGTTATCCAAGCAAAGTGACCACCACAATATCCTTCATGATCTTGATTGATTGGATGATTTGTTTATTCCTCTAAGATACGGTTAAGAAAAATTCTAGCTGGTTCTTTCCAATACAATTTCCCATCAACAATGTAGTATTTATTTCCATTTAATTTTAAGTATCAGGATTGAGATTTATCAAGAATCTTTAAAGTTTCTAAATTAATTGGATAATGAATAATGTCTCCATACAATAATGACTTTGAAAATTTTCCATCTACCTTTTGTAAAGGTTGAGGTGATTCTTCTTGTTTAAACAGATTTGTGTCCTGAATTATCAAATGATGTTTGAAAGGAAGATTTGAATCTATTTCATTCATCCCTAAGGTTTTAAGATTTGATTTTGTCATTAATTTAGCTAACCCTTGACCTTTGACAAGTTTAGTTGGCTTAATTTATAAATCAAATCCTTGAATATTTGCAATCCGTTTTCCCCTTTTCCCATCACAATCTTGTTGTCCCAAAATTTCTTTTACAATAGAAAGTGGAACAAAATAAATGATTTTGGAATGTAATACATAATCATGAAAATATTTCAAGGCATTAACTAAAGCATATGCTTGCTTCTTCATTATGTTGTACTTTAACTCTACATCTCTAAGAGATCTACTAAAGAATGTTATTGCTTGTTCATATTCCTCATCATTTTTCTGTAATAATATTGCAGCGATAGTATGTTCAGAGGAAAAGGGGAAAACTACGAAATCCTTTTTATAATATGGGTTGATCAATATTGGTGCTTCTCCTAAGTATTTCTTTATCTGGTAGAAAAAATATTTTGTTGTTTCAAACCAATTAATTTTATTTCCCTTTTTTAGCATATTGGTTATATCCTTTACAATTTCAGCAAAATTGGGAATAAATCTTCTCAAAATGTTTATTTTCCCTAAGAAGGATTCTACTTCCTATTTGTGCCTAGGGAAATTAATTGTTTCTATCGCTTCCACCCTTTTAGGGTCAATTTTCACTCCTTCTTTAGAAACTGTGTCCTAAAAGTTTTCCCTCAATCATTGCAAAGAAAGATTTTTTAGGATGTAGTGACAATCCATATCTTCTACATTTCTTGAAAATTTGTTGAAGGTGGTTTAAGTGGTCATCTTCCGTTTTTTAGAAGATAGACATATCATCTAAATATATTATAATGAACCTATCATTTTCATCATCAAAATCAATATCCATTGCTCTCTAAAATGTATCCATTGCATTCATTAATCTCAAAGGCATCTTACCATACATAAAAGTTCCCTAAGGAGTAGTAAATACAACTTTGTATCTATCCTCTCTTTTAACAGCTACTTGGTTATAGTTGAGAACCCATCCATCATAGAAATTCTCTATGATCCTACAACCTTCTATGGAATATGGTCCATTTTAGACAAAGGGTAGTTATCTTTAATGGAGACTCAATTGAGATTTCTAAAATCAACACACAAGAGAATTTCTCCACTTTTCCTCCTAACAAGAACTAAATTTCCCACCCACTCTCAATATCTTAATGGAATAATGATTTTTGCATCTAGCAATTTTTTAACTTCTTTCTCAATCATGGGTAACAATATTGAGTTCACATGTCTTAATTGTATCCTAATGGTTTAATCCCTTCTTTCATAGGTATTATATCCTCTATAATGGATGTATCATAAAATTTTAGGTCATGGTACCTCTAAGAAAAAACATCTCTAAACTGTCTAAAGAGATTGATGTATTTCTACTTATATTATGAAGGAAGAGATCTGGAAATTTTGACCAATTTTGGGCTATCAGTGGTATTTATATTAATTTCTTCTACATCATCTTCTTCAAGATGAATTGTTGGTCTAACCACTGCAACATTATGGTAAAAAATATTCTCTAAAGAAACAATTCCCCTAGGAATGTAATTATTTTTTAGTTGTACTACCTTATGATCACCAATCGATTTCTTAAATTTTGTTTCATTGTCCACATTTTCTTGTTTTTCTTGACTATTTACAACTTCACTATTTTATGTTTTAATGTCATTTTAATGGTCATTTTCATCATTAATATGGATAGCCGAAAATTCATTTACTGTTTCTAAAAACATTTTGATTTCCATATTGTCTTCAAAAACTTGTCAAATCTTAACATTACCTGGAATAGATGGTTTGTAGAGGACCTCAACTTCATATTTTTGGGAAAATACATTGGGTGGTTTGAAGAAACAAGATGACATTGCTAGGGATTTGACTTGTTGATTAGTATTTCTAGAAATTACAGTAAAGTTTACTATTGAAAAACAATTATCAACTAAATCCCAAATTTGGTTTTTGTATGCCCTCATCCTAGGATGCTTTGTATGACATTTGTTTTTTATTTGATGAATAACTAGTTCCAAATCACCAAAAGCATAATTTTTTTGTAATTTCAATTTCCTAGAAGTCTCAAGGCCTAAAACTCTTGCTTAATATTCACCCACATTATTTGTTGTCTCAAATTAAAGCTTAAAATAAAAATTGTGTTTTTATTTAGAAGGTGAAACTAAAACAATCCGAACTCCTGAGCCATCTTTGGATGATGCTCCATCAAAGAACATCTTCGAGATTTCATTTTCATATTTTTTAGACTCAATCTTCTTAAGTAAAGGTTCTTGGACAACTAAGGAATATTCATCAGTATTTACTGCAAGCAAAAGGTTTCCCAGGTTAGTGTTTTCATCATATATTGGAAAAAAAATTGGGTTGGTTGAGTCACTAATTGTATATGAAAACTTTATCCTCCCTATACAATCTTCTCGTCTAACCACCAATAATTGGGATGGTTGCATAAGTCATCTCCAATTGTAGTGAGCTTCCCAATTTTTCTCTGGGGGATCTAGATAATAGAATGCCATAGATTACAAGAACATCAACAAATATTACATCCATCATAACTCCTTTTGATGGGATTTGTGTCAAATGAACATCTAAATATTTTATCATTTCTATTCATTTTACCTTTTTCGAGTTAAATGAATAGACTTCTTAATAAGGTCTAGTAATATCTAAACCAAGTTTATCCATAATTATCTTTGGCATAAGATTGTATGATGCCCCTAAATCTAGTATACAGTTATGTAAAAGATGATCATGGATAGTTAAACTCACATAGAAAGGGGATTTATACCATTTCTTTCTTCCAATCGTGGTCCTGCCAATACTTGTGGAGAGTCATCTTGTAAATTTATAGTATCTCATGAATTTACAGGAAAAGTATTGTTAAAGAACTTTTCTAAATCATCTTTATAAGCAGGTGTTTTAACTAACTTTGTTAAAGGGACATGAACCTTTATTTTGTTTAATTCATTTCCTAAGTTCAAAGGACTCGGATGAGGGTTGATTGGTTCTTGTATCTTATCATTAGTCGTAACATTTGAAGGACCTCCTTCTTCATCTATTTTTTGTTGTTTACCTTTACCAACTTCTTGATTTTCCTTTTTGCTTTCAGGGTCGGTTGGTTATTTATTATTCCTTGGTTTGAGATCATATTTTATTTTCATTTCGGTTTGTAGCGTATCAACAAATAATTTGTATTGAGCAGACCAAAAATCATCTCTTTCCCCTTGATTTCCATCTAATAGTTGGTTATTTATCCCTAAGAAATCATGGTATTCATCTTATGTTAAATGTGAAGGAGATCCTTCATCTTGTAGCCAATTCATATCACATGTTTGTTCTTGATCATCAAGTCCCATGGCTTCAAAATATTCAATATTGAGTTGATATTCCAAAATATTATTTCATATAGGAGGAATAGGTGACTCTTCAGTCCTTCTTAACATTTACAGATTAAAAGGTCTCCTAAACTAATTTTGATTTTGATTTCTGAATTGAGGATTTGGATTAGCCTATCCTAGATTCTATTGAGGGTTTCTTTGTCCCATATTTTGAGGTGTTGGACCAACTATCTTATTTCTCATTTCTAACCTTGTGATTTTATTTGAAAGAGTCTAATCAGTTTAGTCATTTCTTCCATTTTCAAATCTTGAGGATTAGAAGATGTGTCTTGGGTAGATATTTCTTATTTCTTCTTCTTTCTATCAACATTCTCAGTTTTGAGTTTGATTTTACCTTAAGCAACTATATTACCTTCAACATCAACCACATCATTTTTCATTTGTCCTATGGTGACAAGCCTCATTTCTCTCATCATTATGGAAAACTCAATATCATGGGCATCTACATATGTTACTTTAGTTGTTGTTGGGGATGGTTTGATATCAGTTGGGATTCTATTGTATAATTTATTAAAACTTTTATTAAATTCTAAGGCTAATTCATCATTTTTTGTTTTTTTAAGTTGAAAACTTGGTTAGATAATATTGGGGTCTCTATTTTCTCCCCATTAATTCATGAAAGTTGTATATAATACATCCCAAGAGTGAATAGAATCGGTAGGGAGATTTATAAACCATTTTCTAGTGTCACCTTCTAATCTTTGTACAAACAAGTGCATATATACATCTTTGTATTCTATAGCTAAGTTATCAGTGCAGTCCTAAAAGGAAGCTAAGTGGTCTTCTATTGACATTTCACTTTCACCATTAAACTTAAGGAAGATTTTCAAATAGTTCTGAGGCATATTATGTAAATTTATTGGAAGAACTATAGGTCCATACCTAGCAATTACCCAAGGGTTTGGGTTTGGGGGTGGTGGTGGTTGTGGAATATTTACTCCACCTCCTCCTCCTGCTCCAGCCATAATGTGACTAAGAATTAAATTTTTGGCTTCAAGGGATATAGGTTTCCTACCATGGAACCTTGGACGATAAAAAGGAGAAGTTTTACTTTCACTAGACACGGAAATTTCGTTTTTTAGGCTATCATCAAAAAAAAATCTTAAAGGAGTTATAAATTTAGGCCTAAACTCATAATATTATGTTTCAAAAATTGAAATATCTTCGATAATAGGAATACCTAATGTTGAAGAAGCAACATCTTGTTTATTTCTTGATTCAGAAATGATTTTATCTGGATCTAAATGTATTTGAGTTTCTTCTAGGTTGGGATTTCCTCTTATATGTCTTCTACCTCCTTCCAATGTGATTAATGAAGTAGGGAATACTTATTGTTGTTGGAGTCGTCTTTCCTCGTCTCTCCAAGATTAAATGTCTTCTTGAGCTAAAGTTTCCCAAGGCCAATTTAATTAAGCTTGCATGTTGTTTGTATGTAAAGTTAGATTGTATAATTGATTTAAAACACTTCTTTGATCATCAAGCCCAAAGTGCAATGTCCTATTTCACTTGACTATTTTAAACAACAAACTTATTCTTTGAGGGTGTTTTCTCACAAATGACCTAGTTAATTAATACTTTGATGAACGCTAGACTTATTATGAATTGCTTAAAATATCAAACTATGAAATCGATTAATTATGCATTATATATTGTTGAATAAAATTTATGGATGATCATGATTTTGTATATATATTAATAATAAGTTATTGAGTGTACAAGAAGCTCAATGATTGGTTGACATGGGTATCGTCAATAAGACCCTAGGACTACAGACTAACTCAGGGAGTAAATGTGTTTATGAAATTATGAATAAATTACTTAAATTAATTATGGACATTACTAATAAAAACTTGTTTAGTGGATGCAAGCACATGGATCATGCTTTACGATCCGACTCAAAAAAGGAGTAGTGGGGCTATACAAAACCATACCAGCATAAAAGGGAGGGGTGGAACAACATCCATGATTCCACTCACTAGCACTCTCGTTGCGGCTGAAGTTGAAGATTGAGTGACACTCTTGCTCAGAAGGTTGCACGATTTCAAGAGGGTAGAATGGGACTTAGTCACTCCTGGGATATACTGAGGAGAACGCAATAAGGTGAAGGCTTTATTCCTCAACGTCCAGTACTCTCATAATAGGGGCAACTACAGGAGTAATGGAATCTCTGCCAGTTGTGCCATGTTCTCAATGCTCAAGGTCAAATCTCTTGAAGGGCATGATGCATGGAACCCTTGGAATACATTAGTACATCCTAAAGGCCATAGCGTTCATGGCACCCTTAGCTTTTGTTTCAAATCAATCTTCTAATATAAGGTGAAACATGTAAGTTAACCTAAGGGTAAGGTGATAAAATAATTCGATACAATCATGCTAGAAAACTTTAAAAATCAACTTTAGTGGAAGGGGTTAGATGTTTTAGGAACAATTAAATTATTCTAAGAATCCATGGGTAATTGGAAATTGGATTCAAGCAAAATATAATTAAATAAAGAAAAAAAAAACTTTGAAGGAAACTAAAAATGTGCATGATATTTATTAAAGTGAATAAATAAATAGCAAATATTCATTTCATGAGAAACAATTACATAAAATGATTAATTGGGGAGAATCCTAACTCATTGAGTAAATAGCTAAATAAATGGTGGACTCTAGAGTTAATAGGAGTTCATTAATTAGTTTGAGATATTAAAATATCTTATGAAGATTAGTCGAGGATATCTAGGGAACATCCCATCGGAGTAAATTTAGGGGAATCAAAGTGGGTAAGGGAAATTGATTTTTAAAAAAATATAAAAAATGGTACTTTTAGGTGCAATCTTGCATGACTTTGATATGTGGTTGGGTGAATAATTCACTAAAATTAAATTCTAATTTAGCTAATTATGCATAGGGGTTTTGTGTCAAAATGGATTATACCTATAAAATAAAGAGAGGAGAAAGAGAGTAGGGATTATACCCTATTGTTGGATGGTCATCATAATGATCGTAGACTTTTGAGCATTACTGTTATGAATTGGGCATTGAAGTGTGTTAAGAGATGGGATCCTCCCACTTGTGAATGTTCACTTTATAGCTAGAAATGTGGTTGGATTTGTATAGCCCCGTTGCGGCTCGAGGGAAGAAGAGTACCCTTGGCGTTGGTTGGGAGGTATTTGATGAGTTCCATCAAATGATCGGTAAACTTATCAAAGGTTGAAGATAGCGGCGAAGTCCTTATCAAAGGTTGAAGATAGCGGCGAAGTCGAAGCAACGCAAATTCAATAGTTGACACAAAGATCTTGATTCATACCCTCCTCTGATGAATGTAACCTTGATTGTAAAGTTTGAAATTATTCACATCCATATTTTATATTTACAAAATTTAGCATTTAATATATCCATGTTGTTGACAGTTATAATTGAATGGTTGAAGTATTGATGCAAATTTTATGCTATCTAATACCTTGTAAATTATTTTATAATTAATAAACAGTGCTAGAAGTGCGATTCAGACTTTAGTATGCCCAAAATTATACAAAAGTAATTGTTGTCTGGTCCAGATTTAATTTCAACATTTAAGGAATAATACACGAGGGCTTGAAAGTTATATTTAAATCCCTCTTGGGTTATACGAGATAGATATTGTTCGATTCAGATTAATGAATTTAAGTTCGATATCTTCTACAAACCCACTGATATCTCCAAAGAATTATGAACCTAGGAATCCTAGAAGGTCCCTCGGACCAGCAAAATGAAGATTATCGTAACATGCTATTGTCAGCGTACCCCGATTAAAAACCACCTGCATATTTTTAAAACCCTCCAATTGTTCATTCTGCCAGTTATAACTTTGACCTGTCAGTTAGATACTCTTAGTTAAATCTTTAGTAATAATAAATTATTTTGCAAATTAATATTACAGAATTGATGTTGCTTTTTAAATTTCAATATTTTTAATTACGTAGTTACACTTCATTGTAATCTTAATATTGTAATATTACGCATTGAATTTCGTGCTTATTCTTCTTTTCTTGAGTATTGGATATTTAAATTAAATTGTAAATTTGAAAGACAATAGTAATATAACTCATTGAAATAATTTGAGAATTTTAAATTTAAATGCTCTTATTGGTATAAGTTACATGGAGATAATATTATGAGAAGTTTGAAGTCAAAATTTGTTGTAAAAATATTACTTACTTACATTATCTTTATTGTAATGTACATAAATCGTTTAGGAGAAGAGGATTTGACTCCTAAAGTCTAGAGAGGTATACATACCCTATTCCCCTTTGTAGAAGTATACCTACCCTAATCTCTTCTGGATTTGAATCTATGACTTGCAAAGAGGAAACAATATTATACGGTGAATTCCATGCTTATTCTTTTTTCCTTTAGTATTGTATATAAATAATTTGAGGATTTTAAATTTAAACGTTGTTATTGATATAAGTTAGTTGTGTAAATATTGGGTACCATAAAGCTCGTGAATAAGTATTTAATAAATTCACAAGTGAACATGTAAATGTTTATTCCACCACTTGTTCCTAAAGTTTATTGATATAAGTTAGATTTATGTTGTGTAAATATTGTGTACCATAAAGCTCATGAATAGATATTTAATAAATTCACAAGTAAACATGTAAATGTTTATTCCACTAGTTGTTATTTAAGTCTGTAGAGGTATACCTTACCTGTAAATGTTTATTCCACTTGTTGTTCCTTAAGTCTGTAGAGGTATACCTTACCTGTAAATGTTTATTCCACTCGTTGACATTAATTTCTCATAAATACAAATTACCTCATTAAATTATTGGTATAAGTTAGATCTATGTTGTGTAAATATTGTGTACCATAAAGCTCATAGTTTTATGAATAAATATTTAATAAATTCACAAGTGAACATGTAAGTGTTCTTAATTTCTCGTGCTATGCTATAAGTACAAATTACCTTGTTAAATTAACGTCTGTTATTATGCAAATCTTATTACATTCGAAGATAATATTATGAGAAGTATGAAGCCAGAATTTGTTGTAAAAATACTACTTACTTACATCGTCGTCATTGTAATGTACATAACTACTTGAGAAGAGGATTTGACTGCTAAAGTCTAATGTACATAATTAGTTTCCGAGAAGAGGATTTGACTGCTAAATTCTAATGTACATAACTCATTTCTGAGGAGAGGATTTGACTACTAAAGTATGGAGAGGTATACGTACCCTATCGCCCTTTGCAGAAGTATACATACCCTAACCCCCTCTGGATTTGAACCTATGACCTGCAAGGAGGAAACAAAATTATGTCGTGAATTCCGTGCTTATTGTTTTTTCCTTCAGTATTGGATATAAATAATTCGAGGATTTTAAATTTTAGAAATTGTTATTGATATAAGTTAGATTTATGTTGTGTAAATATTGTGTACCATAAAGATCATGAATAAATATTTAATAAATTCACAAGTGAACATGTAAATGTTTATTCCACTAGTTGTTCTTAAAGTTTGTAGAGGTATACATACACTATCCCCCTCTGTCGAGGTATACATACCTTACCTTACCTTATCCTACCCCCTTATTTGAACATGTGATAGAAGGAAACACATATTCTTAACCATTAAACCCACTCACACTATATATAGGTAATACTTAATTAATAAAATTTATTAATTAACATGTTAGACGAAATATATTTGAAACAGGTCACGGTCATAGTATTAAGTTAATAATATTAATATAGCTATAGCTATAAATGACGTATTGTGCTAATATTTAAATTAATGGGTTAACTAGACATTTCGATCTTGACCAAACTAGAAATTATTCTCAATTCTTGTGCTGTTGAATATCGGAAGGCTATTATATACAATTATTATAATCATGAACTTTCATGATTCTGTAATATTAAATGTGAATGTTGAATAAATGTTAAGATGGAGTTAACATTCCTAAACATAAGGGATGGAATAAGATAATTGAATAAATATTGCAAGTTTTGGCAAATTCTGGGTAAGATTTGTTATATGAAAAATATGGCAATGTAGAACTTTACGAGTATTTATATAAACTTGTGTAATAATTTATTTCATGAATAGTTTAATGTGAATGTTTTATGGAGTAAACATCTTTAATTCCTCAAAACAGTTGTCAGTCTTGAGACCTTAAATGGTCAAAATCAATCAGAAGAATCATAGACTATGAGCGTTGATTATGTGTCTTGAAGGTCCTAACCCTGCAGGTGTACAATATTGGGCGATTAGATATTGTTATTTTTCTTCACTGTATTAAGGGACCTATAATATTGAGTTGCCTGTATATTGTCAAAAGTAAAATTTTGTACATTATTCTGGTAACAATGATAATGGTCGTGATATTGTATACACTATACATTATTTACTTCATTGTAGAATTTTTTCAAGGTTGAATGTGATTATATTAATTATGTACATTGTTATTGTCGCAATTGGAGTATCTAAGTAATATATATATATATATATATA